>JAGXJF010003368.1:0-296454 GCA_019208055.1 Stipa capillata
CCCACACTAAACAAATATATGTAACTTGTTTTAGGCCATTCTCCATCGGTCGATCTTGGTGATGATGATCTCTAGGATTGATCCCAAAAGTGAGGAAAATTGTTTTCCTGGGTTTGTTCACTCTATGCTTGAGCTTCACTGTTGAGTAGCTTGACTTGTGTTCTTAAATACTTGGCTGTCCCTCGCCAGTTTTGATGGACTGCTCTAAGTTTAATACTTGTTTGGTGCAGGGACTGCAGTGGCAATGACTATACGGCAGTGTTATTTAACAAGAGCAAATGAATGAGCAAGGTTGGGTTCCTTTGACACTAATAGCAGGCTTTAACAAAGTAAGTTCCCTTTGCAATTGTCATCTGAAGCATTATCCGATGCATATCCATCTTTAACAGATTGAGTTTATTTTTGTCTGAAGCCTGTATCCATCTCATCAAACTTGTTTGTGTTCGTTCAGATTAATGTAAATTCCCACTTCGTGTTCTTTGCAGGTCAAAGGATAAACAACAGATTTGCAGCTGATACTTCAAATCTTTTATGTCTTCTTGACATGCCCGTGGAACTATTTGTTGCTTTTAATTTGTTAGTGCTAGATTAGGAACTATTTGTTTACAGTGGAAGTATGTACTAATGCTGCCACCATGTGCATTATGTTGATGCTTCTCTTTGCTATTATTTTGGCTGACAAACGGATGCAGATATTACACTGTCTAGTTCTTGTGTAGTGTGAAACTGAAACAATTACCTGTGTATTGCGGTTTTGTCCACTAAACCCACATAATCACCACTCCCACAAGTGGGCTGCCACAATACCTGCAAAACGCATTAGCGGCCAGAGCGGCCGATCATGCGGCGTCCGCTAGACGCGCCACTTTCATTTTGAAAATAAAGCCCGTGATATAGCACTTGCCCTTTCACTGATAGACGAGCCCACAGGCATCACGCCTGCGCCTACTATCCTCTAGGGCGCGTTTGGTCGGGATTATTTTAGTTTGAAAAACATTATGCAACTTTTTCTAAAGTGCTTCGACGTTCCTCTAAAAAAATTTCCACAAATCTCGAAGCATTTCAGGTGACTAGAGAAATGACATATCGGTAGGGCCAGAAGCTCATGTCCAGACCCGAGGCCCCACTCGCACTGCGACGAGCACCACCGATGCTGAGGCCGTGTCCTACCTCCAGCACGCCACCACGACCGGCAATACACATTTTCTCCGGTAGATGTCCTCCTTTACCACATATGTCGTCGTAGGCAAGGTAGTCACAGATGTCGAAGACCACGTACACAATGGTGTCGCCGGTGATGGCTTGCAAGAGCACTAATCGGAACTTGCCCTGTCAAGCATGGACGACTCCAACACCAGCGTCAAGCAGAACACGGCGATGCCGCACGTGAATGGAACATCCTAGAGTGCCATGAATGCACTCCGGCCGACGAACGACCGGCCACGCTTCGCGAGAAGCTGGAGGTCCTCATTGACCACCGTGGCCAAGGCGAGGACGGTGCACGTGTCGGTGAGGATTCTGAACGATGAGAGTGTAGAGAGAGAGAGAGCGGACAAAGGAGAAAATGACCTTCGTCGGCAACAGGAACACGAGGACAACGATGGCCGGCGAGATGGTGGGCCGCCACCGCTGGGGAAGATGGAGCCGATATTCTGGCCGATGAAAACGAGGTAGGCGAGGATGATGATGACCTCCGGCTCCATGAAAACCTTCACCATCACCATGGAGTCTGACTTCATATAGACTTGATTGAACCCAAAATGAATGGCTTGCAAGAGGCATCTGGCAAGGTTACCGCCTCTGCCAACGCCATGTCCAAAGGGTGCGTGATCCATGCATTACAAGCGGCTAGAAGCTGGCCTCTTTTATTTCGAATTATGCATTTGCTGGCGTTCCCTTCTCCGGTAGATCGCTGCCGCCACCACCCTTGTCCTCACCTAGCGTCACCATTCTTACCATGCCAGCACAGTCCTCCTCCTTGTCGATCCGTCCTCCGACACCGACTCACTAGTCATCTCCCCCACCTAAGGCCAGCGGCGCTACCTCATAGCCCTAACGCACCGTTGGTACACTCCCCCTCCGGTCCGCTTTCCCTCTAAGCCCGAGAAGTACGAGTACATCTCCGATGTTGGTGACTCCCTATGCCACCCTAAATCCCTAACCTCTCTGGGGAGGTCACCGGCCTCTGCTTCGCCTCCATCTCCGCTCTGTGTCGGCGGCTCTGAGGGTTGTCTCCTGCCTGCTCGGACGGGATCGACCTTGGAGATCATGCGATTCAGTTCGGGAGGGTCTTTGCTGGCATCTCTGCGAAGCACCTGGTTGATGGCGGATGTTTGCTCTCGCCATCCACTGTTGCCTATGCCAATCTTGCTTGAAGCGAGGCTGTCGAGACGAGTGCGGAACGCAAGCTAGCCGAGTGCCTAATGCAGCTGTTGGGTTGCAGCTTGCGGCAATCTTGGTGGGTTGAGGGATGCAAGCTAGCTGGGCGTGCGGAGCCGGGTGACTGGTGCGACTGTTGCGCTGCTGCTTGCACCGGGGCCGTGCTCGAGGCCGGTCGTCACGTTGGCTCTAGCGCGCGTCCCAGCTGGGTGTGCTCTATCAGTTAAATGGGCCGACTGCAGTACTACAGTCTGCACTGCGTCTATAGCATGTGGATTCGGATGCTCCTGCTTCCGGTTCCATTGCTCATGGAGAGGCTGTCAAGGAAGAGCCCTATCATGGAGCTAACAAACCTTTTGCTTTCATGTCCATCATCAACTTCGTATGGTTCCACAATGGTCCATTGAGCCTCCTTCCTGCATCAATTACATGTTGTAGATTCATGCATCAGTTACATGAGATTCCTGCTCGTGGGGACTTCTATTTTCAAATCGCATCGGTTTTTTTAAAGAGTAAAGTGTATTTTTCACCCCTCAAGTATTGCCTGTGACATATTTCAACCCTGAACTTCAAAACCGGGCAAACTTCACACATAACTGTCAAAACCGGGGTAAATTACCCCCTGCAGCAGTTTTGCGCTGACGTGGAGTGGTTTTTTCCCGATTTGGACAACTCAGCATTCCACGTGGATCCTAGTCAGTTTAGAAAAATTCAAAAAATTCAAAAAAATAAAAATTCATAAAAATTTAAAAAAATTAGGAAAATTCAAAAAAATTCAAAAAATTCAAAAAATTCAAAAAATTCAAAAAAATTAGAAAATTAAAAAAGTCAGAAAAATTCAAAAATCAAAAAAATTCAAAAAAATCCCCTTCTCCCACCGCTCCATTAGTTGTCCTCCGAGCTCAACTTCAATCAAGCTAGACTCCACCCTTGGAATCACCATCCAATTTAGTCAATATAACACCAGATATACCAATCTCAATATTGACAGTTATAACCAACAAAAAAAAGAAAAATTCAAAAATTGAGAAATTCAAGAAAAATTCCCAAAAAAATCAAAAAATCAGAAAAGAAAAAATAGATTTTCCTGATTTTTTTTTAATTTTTCTGATTTTTTTTAAATTTTCCTGATTTTTTGAATTTTTTTAAAAAAATTTGATTTTTTTGAATTTTTCTGATTTTTTAAATTTTTCTAAATTTTTTAGTTTTCTATTTTTTAAAAAAAATTCTAAATTTTTTTAAAAAAATTCAAGCTGACTAGGATGCACGTGGAATGCTGAGTTGTCCAAATCGGGAAAAAAAACCACTCCAAGTCAGCACAAAACCGCTATAGGGGGTAATTTACCCGGTTTTGACAATTATGGGTGAAGTTTGCCCGGTTTTGAAGTTCAGAGTTGAAATGTGCCCACAGACAATACTTGAGGGGTGAAAAATACACTTTACTCTTTTTCAAATTGCTCACCAAGGGCAAATGTGAGCACACTTGTCGCTAAACCTCAAATTTCACAAAGCCACAACTTTGCGGTTGAGGTCGACGAAATGCATCCCAGATCTTCAGTTCACTCAGTCTAAACCCTACCGTGCAAGTGCTAGAGCATCTCCGTAAGAGTCGTTGGAGAGGCACGGTAACCTTAAGATGCTAATAGCAGTTTTGTGTTGGAGTTCTCTTCCAAGACCCAACCACACCGTTGGCTTCTGCCGTCAACTTCAACGACGGTTCTACATCTTTTATGCCCCGCGCATCTTATCATGTTTGGCAATGTGTTCAGTCTTGTATACTCTGAAACTCTTCAGAATTGATAATCAACCCTGATTTTCAATAAAATCTATGTTGGTTGGTTTTTTTTTAGAAAAAACATTGCTCACAAATAGGGAGAACCAAATGAGGGATGGGGTTTGCTTCCGTCCCTCCCTTTCCGGTGTGTTTGGTTAGAGGAAATTGAGAAGAAATGGGAGTTTAGAGGTCAGGGCTACAAATTCACCTGTTTGATTGGACATTGGAAATTAAGAAGCGATAGAGCATGGGAGTTAAGGGTCTAACTCCCACCATTTTAATAACATGGAGGAGGTGGAAATTGAAAGGGAATTGTTCTCTAGATAATATCTCAATCATTCATCATAACTTATGTTATTATCTCTAATCTAATTCCCCATGCTTTCCTACTAAACAAACAGGGGAAAAAACTTTCCTCTCAAATAACTTACCAAACAGAGTTTGCCTTATCCCTCAACTAAATCCCTCCTCTAATCTTTCATTTCCCATTCCCATTGGTTGCCAAACACGCCGTCCATGTAAGCCTGAGGAGCACCAATGAACCCAAAAGTATACCTAACCCAGCGGCAGGTGAGCCGGAGAGGAGGTAAGAAAAAAATGGACTAATGGATAGCAGATCCGACAAAATAACCAAAAAGGTAACCATCAGCAGATTAACCAACACGGCAAACATCACCTGATTACATGCGCATTTTCAAATAGGTAGGTGCGTTAGCCTGCTGCACATACATACACAGTACAAACTGCTGGCCAAGGAGCGAGAAAACCTTGTTCCATTAGTAGCAGCATAAAAAAGCCATCAACCCAACCCACTCCGTCAGTCACTTGAACAGTTGTCAAAACGCCACCTTAGATCCTGCGAAATTTCCGCAACACCGAAAAGAGGTTTGTAGAAAATGAACCGACGGTGCCGCCACTAAAATCCTGAAGAGCATCAACGTATGTTTTTTCCTTAGGAAATAGCACAAATATTTCAAGCAACTATTCAAGCAGTGCATCAGCACCAGCAGGGTAAAACAAACATAACCAAAAAGCACAGGGAGACTACTTAATATTTTCTCTACAAGATTATTAAGATAGGTATTACAAATGAACTTCTACCATGACTAATTACTGAAACCTTTTCTTAAGTCATCTTATCCTTGTTGTGCAAGGTTTGTTCCTTTTACCAAACGAACTTCTGAACACCACTTCAAGTTGTTTCTGGATCTAAACAAAATGGTAAATATGAGCAGTTGTAGTCATGTACAACTAGTGATCCAGAATATTTCGAACTTAAAACTGCACATTTGCACATGATATTGGCTCGGACCACTTGGCATTGCAATAAAGCATCAATGGGCAATGCTAGAGTGAACTGGTCAATCCTTTACCTTCAGATTTTATAGTACTCAGATCTGCTAGATGGCGCATTGTTGGCCTCCCATGTGGGCAATTCCAAGGGGACCTTAGTCCTGTTAGATTTTGAAGTATCTGAAGTGCGAAAGCAAACAGGCCTGTCATCGATCAGTTGTTTTTTAGGGAGTGGTGACACAAAAGGGCACCAAATCACTACATTATGCTTCTGAAAAGACAGAAATTACATAAGAACAATAAAAGTTTTACACTTATATTTAAGGAGCTTGTTTACAAGTTGTTTCTCTAGGTCCACCACAACCTAATTTAATTTGTAGTTACCTTCTTCATTTCAGTTTTGGTCAGTGGATCGCCAATCATAGTAGACATCCGGCAAGCCCTCGAAGCCAGCATAGCACGAACCCTCGAAGGGCAAACAGAATCAGTTTTATCCATCTTGTAGCTACTAATTATTGAACAGTCACCTTGACTGTCAGCAAGCATGGAAATCAGCTCCTTCACGTCTAAATCAAGGGAAATTAAAATTAGTCCACATTTTGAGCCTTTTACAAGCATAAAATGTACATTTCAGACTTATGAGAATATTTAATACCTTGAACACCAAATGTAATATTTTTACTAAAGGGCACAGCTTTCAAAAGATAATGATTGCCAGGGGAAGCATGCAAATCTTCTGCTAAAACAAAACCATTTTTTCTGAAAATAAAGAAAGAAAGTTAGCAAGAATTTGCAGTCTCAAACATATAATTCCAGAATCCAGAACGCATGTACCTAGTGGAAACAAGGTAATACATTGAGCAATCAAACAACACTTAGTTGGAGACATTGAAAATTTTGTTGTGCATGAATTGATATTTTCAAAATAAAATAGAAGCAGCAATTTTTCCTCTGAAGAAATTAACAAACAATATACGGATATGATAAGTTACAAATTACAAACTTCCCAGCAGAAAATACAAAAAAGAATACAATGCATGTTTGAGTTTCAACCAAGTACTGAAATTCAAAATTAAGAACAAACCACAAATGATATAGATATAGCATATTGGATGAGTTATGAATTATAGACATGCTTTTGAACATAAAACACAAAAGGAATGCTGTGTATGTTCTTTCAAGAGTCAAATATTGAATGTTAAATGCAACAGAACATCTGATCACACAGGCAACTGATAGTTACTGCATAAAAACTACATATTCAACATTAAGTATGTACCATGTACCATCAACTTGTTAAGCAGCAGAATTGAGGTAGTAGAACCCAAGGAAATGCAATACCTGATAGTGCTCATGTGCATAGAAACGATAACTTCTTCCTCTGGTGATAGTTCAAGTCTCAGTGGCCTGTATTTGGATACAATCAGAAATACTGAAATACTCCCCATAATACAAGAGAAAAATGCTATAACAGGTGTGGATAAACCTAACATTAACATTCTGAAGCCATTTCTTGAACCACCCTACCATCATCGATAGGTATTGAGAAGTTCCATGTACAGAAATAACCATGAAAAATGATGGGTTTTGCTTACTCACTGAAGAAGAGGTTGTATGTTCAATGTTGTTGAGTGTGACAAGCTCTCAAAATTGTACTTCTCATCAGCAGCATGCTAATAACAAAAGAGTATCAATCACTGATCTGAGGTATTCTGAGAGGTGCTACTCATATATCCAGGGATTTGTATGATGGTGTCACCGTTACACTGAAAAATATGTAGAGATACCTGATCTACAATAAACAAGTCTTGGTCCAGCTTTCCAATGATAAAACCAAGATTAAACTGCCCAACAACCTGAAGATGAGATAGTAGTACTTTAGAAAACAATTGCATACAACACAATATTTTTAGTATTGGCACGTACTTTAAAAAAATGAATATGCCACATTAAAGCAAATAAACAAAGAGGTCAAACAAGAGATTACTTTCAAATAGAATTAACAAATACAGTCCGTATATTGCAAGGTACTTGTAACAGCAATGTGACCTTTCCCCGCCAGCAAGATGACCTATGGTCCAAAAGCACAAAATGTGCGTGAATATATCCCATTTCACAGATCAAAATTGCTAAAAGTCATTGTGGTTCCTCCCAAGGACTGAGTACGTAAGAGTCATTTTAATATGTCATTTAAAAAAAAAGATCTTGCAAGGCAACTACGCAGTCATCACCTAGATAGCAAGAGGACCTTCATCCATGAAGCAAATGATATATTAAAATATAACTTCACATGGAACCTAAGAAAAAATAAGAATACTAAAAATATGGAATTATTTCAAGAACCTCCATTTCTCCAAAATTATCTTTGCTGAAAAGCCTGTCCAACTCATTGGTGGCTGCAGCTAAATAATTTGATTTCCCCTCATCATTATTTGGTACATAGTTATCCAGTGTTGCAGCTTTATAACACCTAGGTGAGGACAATTAAACTAGTCATTCAAAAGACTCAACTCCTGATGACAGCAGAACTTGTTTATAGCAATAGCGTAAGTGTTACCTTGCAGTTTTCTTGGAACAGTAGACTCTGTTTTCAAGTGATACCATAAAACTGTGTTTTCTTCTTCTCCTAAGCTCAGCAACCGCAAATTGCATAACTGGATAAGATACTGATGTAGAACATACTGCAGTGCCATTATCATGATCACGGGCATCAGGTAAAGGAATATTGTTCAGTGTATTTTGAGGTCCATCTTCTGAATATTTATCAGGAGCATCAAAATTTGAAAGGCATCGATCATTCTGTTCATCCTGCAGTCATTGCAGCATTTCATTATGCAGTCCATCCATGAATTGATGACACATCAAAAGCCTTTTGCAAAAAAGTGTGGCAAGTTCTGAAAATGCCAGAAGTAGATTGGTCATGCCTTATAAACTCACAACAGTTGAGAAATTCACCATGAACTTCTTCAAAATAAAATATTAATAGGCAGAGACACTTAACAAGTATGCTAAGAAACAATCAGTTAGTCTAATCTCCTATAGAAATCTAATGGAAAGAGCTGCAGTCTCACTGCAAATAAAAAACTATTTACCACATCAGATTCTGTACTGTGAACACCGCATGGATCGAGGAAAGGCACTTCAGTACTATGAGACACGATATTACGTGGTTCAGAATGCTGTGGTGAAACTTCTGTCCTCTTAGGTACAAAAGATTGCGGAGAATGATGCCGCAACGGGTTAGTTTCCTGAGGAGAGTTAACATTTGGAATACCAGAAATACTTGAGATTAATGCAGCAGGTGCATTTGCTTCTAAACTTGCTCTTCTCACTTCTCCCGAGCATGTCCCCCTTCTCAGCACTGGAGCTTCAGAAATAAGATTGAAACTGTCTTCGTGCTTCCTCTTGTTTAGTGATAGGAAGTTCATAAGAGAAGATTGAACAGTACTTGAAGGGGAGGATTTTGCAGCAAGCCCTGTTCTAACATGATTTGCTCCTGCTGGATAACTTTTTACTTCAGCATGCAATCTTTTTGGTTGTTCATACCGGAAGGCTGAAAGCCAAGCAGATCTATCAACCTGAGCGGCTGGGTCCCCTGGCAAGGGGCTCCCGTCTCTGGATGCAGCTCCAACGGCTACCCTTGTCACTGAAGAGGACACCTTCTGATTCTCTGGTGAAACCTGATCATCACTATCTGTTTTATCCTCATCTTCGTCATATTCAGGAGATGAAACATTCTCCGTATCCATTAAACCTGTGCTTTCATTAGGTTCATCAATGGCAGGATCCTCTTCCTTTTCAGGATCTTCAATGTGATTGATGGAGAAACTGCAATGTTGAGGGCTGTACAGATTTTCAATAGCTTCCCGTAATGATAGCAGAATAGTACGCTCAGATGAGAAGAAAATTTTTCTCTTATCGGGTGCAACATTCACATCATAGGATGTGGTTGGAATACAGAAATTTAGGACAGCCACAGGATATTGCTTGGAATTTGAGCTTCGGTACAGTTCATTAACAAGTTTGGTGACCTTTGGCATGTCCACAGGTCTGCCATTTACATACAAGAATTGTCTATCTCCTGAATTGCGACCACTGCCAGGTCCAGGCTTGGAAAGAAAACCTTCTACCTGGCAGCCTTCTGAGATGGTCACATTGAAGGGCTCCAGGCATTTGAAAGTGTTCAAACCAAATACCGTAATGATATTGTCTTTCAGTGAAGTGCTTCCTTGAGTTTTAAGCACCACCATTTTAGAATTCTTGCCGACGATATTTGTGCAAAGTAATCTGACCCCTTTGGCAATCAAGGCATAAGCCTAAAGTAGGTAAGACAAGACAATTAGTAATGGAAGATAATAAAAGAGATAAAACTTCAGCATTTATCGGAACACAAAATGCCTACTCCAAGAATAGAGAATTACTACATAAGTTTGATTAGTAAAAGAGCTAGGTTTCAACATGCAAAAAACTGAACGCAATACTTGCGAAACAAACATATAAAATAAGATGCAAAACTTACATTCAGCAAGGAGATCACTTTCCCGTACTCCTTCCGAATATTCCTGCTAAACTCCTTGCTCCGAACCGGCAAGGTGGAGAACAATTTCTCGATGGTCACGGTGGTCCCGACCTGCCGTGCGATCTTCCTCTCGCTGACCACCACGCCTGAGTGCTCGAACTCCAAATACGTCCCGACAGGCTCATCTTTCGTCCTTGTCTCAACCGTCAATTTCCCCAACGAGCAGAGGGAGCTCAGCGCCTCTCCCCGGAACCCAAACGTAACCACGGAGTTGAGATCGGAGAAATCCGATATCTTGGATGTGTGGTGCTTCAGCGCGAGCGCCTAAGCCGGTCACAGGAGCATGGTTTTGGTCAGCAACCCAAACCAATGATACCAACAGCGCAAGTGGAGTAGTAGTACTACTACTAGTAATCTAGCAGCGAGAATAGAAATGAGGGGTTGCGTTGGTGTGTGCCTGGAAATTGCTGGGCGAGATGCCGCCGCCGTTGTCGGCGACCTTGAACCACTCCTGGCCGTAGGCCTTGAGGCTGACCTCGACGGTGGTGGCGCCGGCGTCGAGGCTGTTCTCGACAAGCTCCTTCACGGCGGAGGAGAGGTCGAAGATGACTTGGCCGGAGCAAATGCGGTGCACCACCGACTTGCCGATCGGTTTTATCGCCGGCGAGGCTCTTCCCATCCCCCCTAAGCCCTACCACAAGGTTGGAGCTCCAGAGGGGTTTGCGCTCCCCTCTCTCTCCTGGGTCTCCCCCTCTGTTGCTCCAGTTGGGCCTGGATGTGGGCTTCACCAGCAGTATAAGCCAACCCAGGCAGGTGACTCCTCCACCAATCAATATCTATATCTATATCTATATCTATACTTATACTTATCCGTTATAAAATGAGAGTTTTTCTTTTCTAACTCCACCTCACAAATTGTACACAAGTTATTCAGCACCATCCGATCCTACCTATCCAACGACTATAATATGTTTGATGGTCTGCCGATCCAATGGTTGAAATAGAACCCGTGGTATGCCGATCACACAGCCTTCCTGGTCACATAGCCGTCCTCCTCCATTGGCCCTAAGCACCTCTACGATCTTGAAAACTATCTGCATTTCTCTGCCGCCTCCTCCCCTCATCCTCCTCCTCCCTGCGAGCCCTCCTTCCACCACTCCGCCTGCACCTTCTTCTCCGCCGCCTCCTTCTCCACACCGTCCCCCCGTCCGCGCTATGCTCGGCCGCCATGCACCCCTGTTCCCACTCGCCCCCCTTGCTCCGTCATTCCCCGTCCGGGCCTCCGCCTCCGCGCGCCCCGCCCACGCTTCCGCCGCCGCTTCACCCCCCAACCCACCCCGCCCCCTGGCCGCCATTAGGATCGGGTACAAGGCTGGCAGCGATGGGTTGGCCTCCGAGCAGAGGAGGTCAGATGGATCTCCGGCTCGAGGACGCGCAGGATGCCTTCGTCAGCCTCTGGTCCCCTCTCCTCCCACGTCGCCCTCCCATGCCGCCTCCCCTGGTCTCCTCCCCCTCCGACCGCCTCCACCCGCCCCCGCCGCGCAAGCACGCCGCGACGCCCCCACCGTCCTCGCACACCGCCTCTCCCAGTCCTCTCTATCTCTCTCTCTCTCTCTGGCCGTACCTCTCCGCATGCTGCGACGCCGGCCAACCACCACTGACACCACCCACCACGTCGCTGAATGTTAAAGGCTGGGATTGATCCAAACAACAACGGTAGTTCTCTGAATGCTAAAATCAATGTGGAGTCAGATTATGATGTAGCTTTCATTTTCGCTTTTGATTTGTGCCTTCTTCTCTTTGATTGATGCATCTTTACCTTGATTAATGGCCCAGAGTCGAGGACAAGGGGTAATTGAGATATCTAAGATATGTGCACAATTTAGGTTCGTGTCCTGAGGATGTCTTTGTCTCTTTGATGGCATTGGCGATGGCATTGATTCATTCATGGTATTTTGATACTGCAATAATTTTTGGCAAATAGCAGGTAGCTAATCCTTTTCTATATGGAGTTTGGCATTCAACATGATTGAACTCTTGTGCTAATTTTTGCCAAATAGCAGGTAGCTTTACTTTCTTTCTTTGTTTTTTGATTTCTTTCCAAGGTTCTATAGCTGTTCTTCATTTGTTCATGTATAGGTTTTTTCTAGCTCATGTCCACAACTCATAAATCACAACTTGTATTTAATTTGGCTGTCAAAAAAGCTGCTCATATGCTTCTTTTCTATTATAGATGTGAATTTGTTATCCATATAATATGCATCCATATAATGCAGGTTAAGACCCCATATAATGAGAGGGTTCTGGCGCATGGGGATTCACTTCCACATACCTTCTCTAGAGAAAGGTTTGATCTTACAGTCATGCGATCGTTGATAGTCTCGTAGTACTACTAGTTACTACAACTTGCAAATATTGACTTTGAGGCATTGTGTTTTTTAGAAACTCTGCGTGCCTTGTTCAATGTGCTCAATTCATGACTACTTGTTTCTAATTAAATGCTCAATATCAGTGTTTTCTAGAAATTATCGTTCCTCAGCAAACCATGCATTGCTACTTGCAACGGGTTATATATATGAATGCATCATGCAATTGAGCAATGGCCACACAAAAGGGATTAATTAATTAAAAGTATGGACTGATCATGGCTCTTGATTTCACCGTATGGCGATTAACAAACTATAACATGTCAGTTGGTACTTAATATGATGATCTGACTAAAGCAGCCACACGATTAACAAACTATAACATGTCAGTTGTTTCTTGATGCTTTTTGATCAGATATGGGAAGGACTAATTCAGAAGGCAAAATATGGGCAAGAACTTCTCCTGGAAATGTATTAAATTCTAAAGGGTGGTGTGATTTGGTGAAGTTCATTAATCCTTCTGTACCAATCAAAATTTGAAGTGTTTATAAGAAAAGGTGTGTCAACACTTGCGCATATTGAAGTTGTTGTTCTGGATAAGCATATGGTTATGCAAATAATTACATGTACTTATATAATGCATATTTGGTCTAACTTGCTATAGCTCTTAGCCAGTTGACTTTGAAGCCGCTTCTCTTTAAATCTTGATTCTCCTTAACTTTTAAGCGGCTTCCACCATGGAAAATGAAAACACTACCTCTGTTTTCTTTCATAGACTTGACTTAACTAGGGTGCATTCTATACATGTAATCGTTGAGCATCACAAGAGTTAATATCGAATGGCATTGAGCAAGACAAGCTAAGCCGGTGTCTTGGTAAGTTGAGCAATCTGGTCATTGCAGATTGTGGTATATATCTTTTTCCCCTAATCGAGTTGAGCTTAGTTTATTGTGTTGGGTTCCAATGGAAGAAAGTTTGGCATTGCCACAATTAAACTTACTTACTTTCTCATGATTTCCAATTTCCTGGTTTATCCATCAATTTTGTCTCCAATAACCAGCTAATGGACCCTATTGAAGGCAAGTTATGTGAAAATTGCATGGCAGCTAATGGAGCCTATTGAAGGCAAGTTATGTGAAAATTGCATGGCTATATTGAAGGCAAGTTGTGTTTGTACTTGTATCTATTTCATTAACGAACTAGAACAACTAATAACTATGCAATAATTTGCAGCTTGTAAGTGAAGAATTGTGTCAGAATTATTGAGTGACCATTAGCATGTAACTTATTTCTACGTTCATCCAGAAAAATCTTATGTCAACAAAATCTATTTGAAATATCTTTTTTTTCCTTGATGGCTATTAGCTGGAGACACTGCTGAGATTCTTTCCTATGGCTGCTTATCAGAACCTCACACTTCAGTGCCTAACAGAGGTTAAAAAAAACATATTATTTGCCGTGTTTAATTTTTCCGTGTTTCCAACAATTTTGTTGGAGCAATACGAAGTCACTATGTCGATTGTTTTTATTACCAGGGTGCTCTATCTATTGCTTTGCGTGAATGGGGTAGTAAAGTGAACCTTCACATTGAAGAAACTTGTTCTTTGCTGATACAACACCGTTTTAATTGTTTCCCTGATACATGGAGCTCTCTTGCAGGTTCTGCTCTTCAGTTTGGTGATTTTTAAAACATGCACTATGTGAATACGTATACAATTTTCATGATGCAGTTGCAAGTGAATGCTGAATTTCACACACATGCGGGCATGAGCATGTACAAAACTGTGTTTGTTTCTTCTTTTTAAAGTGTTTTGCTTCCATACCTTTATTTTTATTTGAGAATTGTTGTCTGTCGGAGCTAGTAAGCATCTGAACCAAATATATGTTGAGTTTTTTACTCTGTCTTTTGGATATGTAGTATATTATTCATGTTATTGACACAGCTCAGGCACTTGGTTTCTTTGCTTATTTGCTTATATTTTTCGTCTTTGCTTCATCAAGAAAGATGATTTCATTAGTTAAATCTAGGAGATGGCTACTCATCCCTCAATGCAGGGAAAAGCCAAAAACTCATATGTTTAGAAACCTATAACATCCTACTAAAAGAGTTATCCTGTGATATCATGCATTCATGCTCTTGTTCAATTTTGCACTGATTCAAACACAAGGAATGATATGTAGTTTTGTGGTTCTTTACTAGGACTACAACTTTTATCATTTATAGGTAGTTTCGGATGATGGGAAAATGGTTAGACGCAGAGTGCCCTTCTCTGACGTGGATGCTGAAGAAGTTCAGGTTAGCATCCAATCAGTCAGATAGTGTATTCATTATATGTCATGCTATTTTGAATTATTTATATTTTATGTGCTCATCAACAGGACAGATTGCTAGAATCGCAGTTGCCATTCTGATTGTCCTCTTTCTTGTTCAGCCTTTGGCACATGCAAAGTTGGTTACACATTTGGCCCAATAATCTTGACATGGTTCATATTAATTGCTGCAATTGGAGTTTATAATTTGATCGTGACAAACCCAAAATATATTGTAGACTATTTCCAAAGAAAATGGGAAGGAGGGCTGGATTTCTCGGAGCTATTATTTTATGCATTACAGGTATTTGATCCCATGAGTTCATGACAGAACTTTGTAATATGCCCCAATCCCTATGTGATCACCTTAAGATGTTGGTGGAAAAAATGATGGGGTCCACAGTATGCTGCAAATTGGTGTTAAAAACAAGAAAAGGTGTCACTTGTTTTTATCAAAAGTTCTAAAAACACTACTTGTTTTATCAAAAGTTCTGAAAACACTACTTTGTTTTTTATGAAACAGGAACTGAAGCAATGTTTGCCGACCTTGGCCACTTCTATGTGAGAGTAGTTCAGGTAATCAAGCTACTCATCCGAATTATTAGCTTTTTCATTTTCTGAATGCCAGCACACAAAAAACTAATGACTCGGAGAGAAAACGGACTCCGTCCAGTTATGGTTATGGAAAATAAATCTTTTGAGCTCTAAAAATAATCTCAGAAATGAAAAATTACTTTCCTTGGTTCTATTGCAAAGCTAAATGGGTGATGAATCTTCTTATTTCTCTTGTGTGTAGAGTACATACATCTGACTGTCTTTTACTTTTCAAGTAAGCTCTTGCTCTTGCTCATATGCAACTCCCTCTTGTTTGCAGGAGGCCGGCCATGGGGAAAAAGAAGGGAAATGTACAAAATGGTACTCCAAGCACAAGGTGGAGGATTGGAAGCAGTGGTCTTAACCAAACCAAAAATATCTCAATATGGTTTAAAGTACTCTTCTTCACCAAACTTTATAAAGGTACATCATCATAATTTAGGAGCACAATAATATTTATCATGTTATCTCAAAAACAAATCAATTGATGTTGTTTACAACCTCTTAGGAGGGAAAAAAGAGTGATGCCTGATGTTAGCACTACCTATCTTAAGATATGCATACTTATAGTTGCACTGGCAGAGCCACATATGTCTCTTTTCCATCGCCTTGGAGTGGTAGTATAGTCAGTAGTGGTTCTGCCGCTGCTTCTGCACCCATCACTAGAGCTTCAGGGGAATTAAGATGCGGAAGCTTTTCTGCAGATAATGCCACATATGCTTTTTTTTTAGCATCCTCTCTAGCTCCACTTTAAAAAGTTGCCTGCAACAACACAGCACTTAGTGTTTGTTTAATTTTCGGCACACCACACTGCCCCTTTGCCATGCATAGATCTAAACAGCAACCTAACTGCTGCTTCGATTAAGTAAAGGATCAAAAGAAAAAGAAACGAAAACAAAGGATCAAAAGAAGGGCATGCAATGATTAGGTCTTCCAAGTTACATTATATTTCTATGTTGCATTCGTGTTTTATAAGTACTTGTGGTGCACAGGATTTGGAGTAAATGTTCTGTGTTATTCTTATGCTGGTTCAATTCCTGCAAAATTTCCCATGAATAGTTGTGTTAAAAACCATTGGATAATGTGTATGGGAAACTGTGCTTATGTGAATACAAGTTTTACTGGATTTTTCTCTAGCTCTTTTTCTAGGTCCATTCCCAGTTACTATATATGGAGATTTCCTACCTCGCCATGTGTTTTACCGCTTTCATGCTGCTCGTGCTTATCTTCGCTGCATTTTTGTTGCGCTGTGCGTGCTACTTTGGTGGCCATCCTTTGACATCAAATTGCTAGACTAGGTTTCTGTTGTGATTTCACTGCTTAAACTGAAGGTGACATCCAAGGTATTGATATCTTATTTGAAGTGATTAGCGTGCTCTAATTGCAGTTATTTGCTGACAATTTGTTTGTTGCATGTTCATATAGTGTTTTATTGTCATTTCCCTGGTCTGTTGCTTGCACAACATACAACCATTCTTCGGAGGTTATACCGCAAGCCAGTTGACATGATTGAGGAAGCTACGACTGGTATCGTCTTGTGGTCTAGAATTGTACCTGCTATGTGTTTTTCCTTTTCTTTTGTTTACCTATATGTCTAGATATCTAGCAGGCATCCATTCTAATTGTACCGGTTATTCTTTTTGTCTACAATTAGGTATGGCAGATTTGATCCTAAAGATTCTTTTTGTCTTGTGGAAATAGATGCTTTAGAAAGAGATAATTAGTTGTGACTTATTTCTTAATAGTTATTTTCTGGACTTATTATCAAATAAATGTTGAGTTGTAATATTACGCAATATTGTCATACTCTATTTTTGTATTCACGTAACTTTCAAATACATTGGCTGAGACGTGCGTTGCATGTGCATGATTTTTGTACTCACATAACTTTCAAATGCATTGGTTGAGACGTGCGCTGTGCATTTAGGGTCTTCAGATTTTATCTATTTTATAGAAGATTTTGATCTCTTTTATTTTTGTTTAACACAAGGATTTTTCATCTCAGTTTGAGTTGGGCGCTTGCTTGATTGTTGCTCGCATTTCTAACCTATGCCATTGATTGCGAACCGGTGCTTCGAGGAGGACGAGTACAACGACCTTGATGATTTCATCGTTGGAAGCGAGGATGGCGATAATGCGCTGGAGGATGATGATGGGGGGAGGAGGAGGACGACGAGCCTGATCCGATTGACCAACAGGAGATCCTTACCCTGAGGAGCGATTAAAGGCTGGCGTTAGGAGGAGAAATCAGGCTAATGATGTCGATCCATGGCTGTATTTCTGTGCTACTGATTGATGAATGAATATAATTAACATTAATTAGAGGACATTGCAACTCTTTCTGGATATAATCTAGCTTATTTTGTCCGATACCAAAAGGGACAGTTTTTAGTACTTTGGAGCATATAGTGTCAATATAGGTGGTACCAGGCATTGTGTCAGCTTGGTTCTAGGATCGAGGAGCATCATTTGGTGTGCTATGTTATTAAAATGCAAAACGAAGATACAAAAGTTCTTATGGTCTTATAAATTTGCTATAAGGACTAAGTTTCTGCACTTTCCTATATTCTTCTGTTTGTATTTCATAGAGTTATTTTCTTATCAATGTCTGAATTAATCTCGCTATATGCAATAAAGTGTTTCCTACCTGTAGTCTACAAAATAGAAGTAATTATTTTTGTACGGTCTCCCAGACTCTCACCAGTAGAAATTGGGTTCTTTTAAACCCTCATGTTCTGTATGATTTGAAGGAGTCATTTGTTGCCAAACTTTACAGAAAATTAGATTTTCTCAACCTGGGACAAGCTGGAGCATGCCATGATCAACTCATGATGCAACTTGACTCATGGCGCAATACCTGATTGATTCATCTTGTTTATTAGTTGATTGATGTGCATATGTCCGTAGTAAAGTATCGGTATGCAGCCATATTTTTGTAAAGTTGGTGTGTTTATATTTTTGGGACTAATTTTTGAATTTTTTTAATCTATTTTTATCAAGTATATGCTAAAGCCGTAGCAAAAGAACATGTAGAATTCTTCTCGAGAAAAATGACATCAAGAATTATGGGTAAGAAAAATTAGTATAGGTTACATATATATGACTGAGACGTGCGTTGCACGTGCACGATTACTAGTATGTTAAAAGATAGTGTTTTCATTTCTCTCTTTTGCACCTACAATCTTATCTTATTTTTACTTTTTTCTATTCACGTCATACAAATAGGTCCTAAATATATTTTAGCTGTCAAATGTAGAAAATTTTAACTATACTTTTTGAGTGTGACACGGAGGTAGTACATGGCTAGCACCCTGTTTATTTAGTTCACCGTAACAACAACACAGAACACCACAAAATTTGACCCCCTAGTTAATGTCATGAATCTTTCGCGATCACATCAGCAGAATCATCCCATCCCAAACCCTCACCATCTTTTATTCTCCTCATCCTCGCCGTCACCTCATCAATGGCGATGTCCATCGCATCCCTCATGTTTCCTTCAAACCTAACCCTGGGGTCCTTGTACAGGAACCTCGGGATCATCTTGATCACCTCCTCTCTCATGGCGGCCACCTCCTCATCGGTGTACCTGCTCAGCACCTCCTCGATGTCCACCTTCCCTTCTAGGAAGTCGTCTGGGTCGATGAACACCGAGTACTGGCGTTCATCGTTTCTGCCGCCATTGCCCTTGTCCGGCTCGTGCCATAGGTACTGCTTCTTGAAGGACGATGCCTCGTGGAAGAATACGGGGATGCAGCCGGCGATGACGGCGTCGACGGACGACCGGCGCATGTAGGAGTCGCCGCGCGGCTGCAGGCAGAAGCGGGAAGAGGCGAAGAGAGAGACGAGCTTCCGCGGCGATTGGCAGGTGCTGCTGCTCTCGAGGCCGTGGCTGCAGTCGAGCATACCGCAGCGGCGCGGTGAGGAGACGCACGTGTCGATGATGCGGTCGCGGATGACCAGCGTCCCGTTGGCGCGCCGCCCGCCGGCGAACGAGAACAGCCACGGCCGGTGCGCGCCGCGAGCGCGCGCCTGCCACGCGGCCACGTCGCCGGCAGACGACGGGTGGAAGTAGCTGGGGTAAGGCACGGCGACGTCCCGCCGCGTCCAGATGTTGGACTCGTAGGTGAGCACCGTCATGTTCCCAGACTCGGGCTGGTCAAGGAAGTTGTTGCCGCACACTTTCTCGTCGTCGACGCCGCTGATGTCCACTCGCCGGAACATCCACGTGGTCCTGGCCCCGACTATGAAGTGGTCGCGCCCGCCGAGTGCCGTCCACTGCGGCCGCAACGATAGCCACCGGAGGAACTCCGCGGACGGTCCGTCGCGCACGGTGGCGTTGAACCCGCAGAAGTGCCGGTGCACCTCCAGCCCCGGGTAGTACGGCACGTACACTGCCACCGCTGCCGCCGGGTCGTCTGTAAGGCACTCGTACTGCTTCATCCGGTTGTGGAAAATCACCTCCAGGGAGTACTGGTTCGTGTTGAACCTGCGTCCATTCATATACAACACACTCATGTAAGCACGCAATAGCGTCAGCGTTATATCCATGGCGGCTAAAAACCCTCGCGTGTACACATTTATCTACGTGCTTACCATCCGTTGTTAGGGATGACGCCGCTCTCGCCGTCGCTGCCGTTGCCGGAGGCGGGAGCAAGTACCGGGCCGAGGCCGGCATTGGACATGAGGACGCACAACCTGTACTCGTCCTCAAACGCCGGCGAGCCCTCAACGCAGCCCCTGAGAACATCAAACTGCGACGGTATATCCAGCATGTACACGTACCGGCCCTCGCACGCCGACGACGACGACGACCGCCGGTTCTTGGTGCCGTCGTCGTCGGCGACAGCAGGCGGAGGGAGGAAGCTGGCGTCGAGCACGGTGGGGGGGACGACGAGTGCCGCGCCGGCACCACGGTGAGAGGAGTACGGGTAACGGAAGAGCGAGAGGTGGAAGAACTGGAAGTGGAGGAGGCAGGAGAAGAGCCATGAGCCGACGATGAGGAGGCCGTAGGAGAGGTACTTGCTGTGGCAGTGAGCTTCCATGGCTGGGCTAGCCTAGAAGCAGCTAGAGGAGAGCATCTGGCCGTGATAGCTGTGTTGTATTGTAGCCTTGTGGGGGCCGGATCACTGGGAAATCGAGTAGTAGTACTCTATTAATTACCACAAGTACTATCTATGAAGTTGTAATTCAGACTTGAATCCTAGGACTCCGTTAATTACTACCAGGGTACGACACGGCAGTACCAAAGTCTGATCCGGCATGCAGCTGGCCCCTTGGTATATGATGCGTTTTAGATTACAGTTGATTGTAATAATCACATTTAATTAACTAATACTCTGTATTTGTTTATTTTATCGTTTAGTTAATTAGTCTTTTATTTCTCTGGCTATTTTCATAATAATAGAATATAAAATAAGTTAACATATATAATTGTTCATACACAGTCGTCTGAAGGTTCCTTAGATTTCAGTCAATCATTTCTGACTTTAGATTTACTTTAAAATTAGAGAGACGTCTTTCCATAGGAATCTAAGGGTGATGGAAATCAACTTAAACATCAAAAACTTCAGTCATATGTATGATAGATACTCTTATAAATTAAGCACAACACATTTCAGTAACTATAAAATTAGGTTTAGAGTTCTTGTTTTACCGCGGATCATTTGGGATTAGTTATGTATGTACGTAGTGGATGATTATTCATTTGTGTGACCTGTGACCATTTATATTCGGTTCGTGTGAAGCATGTCAAATTTGGTACTTTACTAGCATGCATGCATAGAGGGCGTTTGGTTGGGCTGTGGCTTATTTAAAAGCAGCTGTCGGCTGTTTGCTGTGAGAAAGTTGTTGCTGGCTGTCTGTTATGGGAATGTTGAGTTTCAGTTGTTTTGTTTGAGTGAAAAATATTGATAATTAGTTGTCAACTATAGGAGCAATCTCAGCACAGCATCCCCAAAAGCCAAGAAAGCACCTCAAAAGGTGCTTTTGTTTTGTACACTAGTTTTTGCTTATAAGTAGAGAAAGCAGCTTTTAGATATTTGGTGTTTGGTTGGGCTTTTGGCTTATAAGCAGAGAAAGCCACAGCAAAAGCCCAACCAAACACCCTCATAGACCAGTTTCTTGTATATTTCAAGATCAGCAGTGATAGTATAGCACTGAGACACTAGTTAAAGTGTAGATATAATGATGTGATGTTAGTCTTTTTTTGTCATGTGAACTTTTGCTAAAGTGAAGGAGTATTATCCTGGTGAACGGAATGTTAAGACAAGGCTGAATACAAGATAAAATAATATTCTTTACCATTATATTATTGACTTTTGTGATTGTCTCTGGATGATGAGGACGTTAATTAAACTACATATACAGTCGTGTGATGTTACTTTTTTTGTCATGTCATATAAGATATTTTGCTAAAATGAAGAGTATTATCTTGGTGAACAGAATGCTAAGAAAAGGCTAAGTACAAAATAAAATAATATTTTTTCTCACTATATTATTGTCTTTCGTGACCGTCTCTTTATGTCGTGGGTCAACATCAGAGAAGGAAGTCTTCCCCACCATTAAGTGTATATGTTCTAATAAAAACAAATTTAACTAGCTAAGGTGCTTATAATTAATTTTGAAAATATTATTGCATTGATTATGTGATCTATTTTTTGATTAAACCTACTTTTTGGCTTTGTATGAAATTACTCCCTCTAAGTTCACAAAAACATGATATTTTAGATATTGATACTGTATTCAAAATGTAATTTGACCACTATTTTTTTATAATATATTATAAAATATAATAAAATTAAATAGTATTATAAAATTACTTTTTATGACACATCTATATATGATTCAAGTATCCGCTCTAAATATTGAAAGTGATATTAATAAACAAAGTTTAAACGATTTAACTGAATCTATGTCTATAGTATCATGTTTTCGAGAATTGAAGGAATAGCATAGTAGTATGTCAACATAAATTTAATTAGTTAAATATGATCGGCGCAGAACCAACATGCATGTTTAGTAAAAATGAGTTGCTCACTGACTTAGATATGTGCACAATAATTTTTTCCTTGTGAATATATATCACTCCGTTAAAACTTCTTGGAACTTAGCGACGACTAACAGCTACTACTAGTCTCCAGTGCAAATTGAAAGCTCCTACGGTAGCACTGAACACTTTTTTACATGCTATTTTTTGCGTCTAGAAATATAAAATATATAATTTTAAATTTATTTTTAATTAAGATTTTATTTAATAATGTAAATTACATGATCGTTATAATTCTATAAACATTACTTTTCAATGGTATTGATTTTGTATTAGATAATTTATATATAGTTGAACTAGTCGTTAGTTAAAATTAAACTTTAAAAAATATGAAGGTCTTATATTTCAAAATGAAGGAGGTACGATACACCGTACTTATTAACTGCTTCAATTACACGGCATGTGGCACGTAAAGCAAAATCTTTCTCCAAAAAACGTACCTATAATTTTTGTTTACGCTGCATTCTTTAACAAATTTTAGTCGATGAGATTGAGGCGCGCAACAGCTTGGCATCAAACTATGCATTATTCAATTCCTACCCTGCAGTTGACTTGACTTGCTCATTAAGATCCGCTCATCGGTATTCCAAGTAGATCTGATCTAAAGGATCCTTGCAGAGGCAGATTATTATTAAAAAAAATAAAAGTAGATCTAGAGGCCGTGATTATTTGGAGCCGATTCTACGCGCGCAGGTTCGACCATGCATCAAGATCGGTCAAGACAAGTCTTGAATTCTGATCTTCCGACTTACGTATAAGAACATAGGAATGGCAGTTACCAGTGATAGTTTATCATCCTACTATATGGTAACGTGCATGCATGGGTCCGGATCGAATGTGCATCCGGCTGCATATCCTATGCGTATCGCCGCATCAGATTGCACCGGTATGTACGAGGCATCTCTCCGGCCGGGACCAGGTGTATTTCAACTGGACATTGACTATCTCCTTTCTTTTCTAAACGTACGCTATAACACATAGACACGTATGCACATAGCACACGTACATACTCACATATGTATCGTCTATTAAATACTAGTCACGAAAGTTTGAATATTAACTAAGTCTAAACTAAGGGTTTAATCCCTAGTGGATAGAGGTATAACCATCTTCACTAACTACCGAATCAACAGTTTGGTTCTCGGACATTAACTAACTTGTTATATATACAGGGGCACATTTCTGTTTGAAATTTTGCAAATTTCATAAAAAGCACGCGCAGAAGTTTTCAAAAATTCTAAAAACAATCTCATGAATAGTTAAGGGCCGGTATATGTACGTGCGAAGTTTGAAGAAAAAATTGACCCATCTGTGAGATATAAAAAGTACAAATCGGTCGCGTGACACTTATCAATGCATTGTTTACACAAAGTATCTCGCATCTTTAGCCGATTTGTTGGCTATAAGTAGGGATTTTGTGGAGCATCTAAATATTTTTCTGCTATAACGGTGATCCATGATCTTTCAAGATTTTCTAGTATTTTTCTTGATTTTTCGAGTTTTGACATTATCTTCTTTTCAGAAGAAGTTCATTCGCCAGTGCCACACTAATACCTCCTGACTCCGGAGTTTCGTCCGATTCGGTTGGGCCTGGATACAGACTTCGACCAGCCCTCTCAGTCTGAAGGCAGGTCACTCGATGGCGGAGCCAGCATTTCAAACGTGGGTATACAAAGTTAGAAGTAATTAATTTCACTTCAATATAAAACATCACAGTAACAACAAACTAATCTTTGTAGCAACAATGACTCGAATAGTTTAGAAACATTACAAAATATAAAGGCAACTACAATTGAGCTCTAGATTCCACGTTGCTTAGAAGTGAGAATTCTTTGTTCAAGTGAAGGATGAGGCACAGTGGTGAGGCGTTGGGAAGCCCCTAAAGAGTGTTTGGAATTATAGAAAACTTGCTGGAAATACACTAATACACATACTACACATATATATTGACATGTATACTATATTTTTTGGCAAAAACTGATGGATATGCAAGGCATACCCTTGAATCAGCCTGGCAAAGCCCCTGAGGTGACTTAAGGAAAATGGTTTTCTCCACTTTTTTACTCAAAAAAGAGTGTGCACACGTGTATATGTTTATTACTACCGGTATGTCATAATATAGATCGTTTTAAATATAACTTGATACTGATATATATATATATATATATTTTTTGCAAAACTGATGGATATTCAACGCATACCCTTGAATCAGCCTGGCACCACCCTGAGGTGACTTATGAAAAATGGTTTTCTCCACTTTTTTTCTCAAAAAAGAGTGTGCATACGTGTATATGTTAATTACTACTCATAATATAGATCTTTTTGAAATATAAGGTGACACTTTAAGCATCATCTATATAAAAATATATTCTTTGAAATAAAACCAAGTGTATATTAAGAAGTATATTTTATGATAATTCTAGTAATATCAATGTAGTATTGTAGATGTTGGTAAGTTCTATATTACTGATCTTTGAATCCCGCATATTCTAAAACAACCCACTTATGGCATGGAGAGAGTATGCATTCTAGGCACACCTTTTCCACTTTTCGTTAGTCGTCCTACTAACGGAAGTGTTTGAGTGGAAGAACAGTGAGGAGGGAAAGTTTTAAAACTTTTACCATGGCCGCTAGAGGAAAAATGTGAGACCTATTAAATCACACTAGGGGCATGGTTAGCATTCACCAGACATGATACAAATTGTGGAATATGGCCTTGCCAAAGGACACCCACGACTCGTGCAGGCCAAGCTGATCATGTTCCTGTGCTCTCCTTCTTAGGGTGCTCTGTTGCCCATCTAGTCAGTCGAGCCCGGGATAGCTGGATTGTCGTTGGCCTCTTCCTCACCCCACACCCCCTCTTCCTCCATCTCATCCCCCTATTTTCTTGTTTGTTGCTACATTAGGGTACCATAAGGAGATGGGGTTGAGTGCATTAGACACGGGGAGGGAGAGAGGAGAGGCGACGAGAAGGAGATAGAAGAGACATATGATATGTGAGCCGATGCCATCTATACTCACATATGAGACCCGCATTGCAGGTTTTGTTAAAGAGGCAATGAAAGGTAGGGAGAGGTGGTGTAAAGTGCAACATTCTTTGCCTTGCCTTAGTACAAAATACTTATTTTGTGAAAGGTGGTGTAATGTACGACTCATAGCAATTTACCCGATTTTAATTGTTACTTTACCAAACTAGATGGATGATGATCCTATACCACGGGTTGAGATGGATGAACTTACTACCACCAAATGGTCCTAAGCCCATGTGGTTTTTTCAGGTTGGAAAATTTCCACGGGGGAGGGCCTCTTCCCCTCCCACCTAAGGCCCTTTCCAGGATTGCTGCACCTCACTCCTGCGCACATATCTCAAAGCATATAACAATCCCCTTCCACGTCAACCGACCGCATCCCCACATCTTTCTCTTTTTCTCTCGCATGTCTCCTACTAAAGCAGAGCCCTCACGAATTCACGATGTTGCGGTGACAGCATCCGCTCGTTGCTGGAGCTCGAGGGTGGCATCCAAGCAGGCGAAGTTTGCGGTAGCCGCGACCTGTTTGCCTACTCGTCGACATGTTCTCCGTGGCGAATCGAGTAACACGACGACGAAGCCGTGACGACGAGCGGCGGCAAGAGGGACCTTTACCTGTTGGATATATAGTTTTGTGTAACCTAATTAATTTGCAGACGCTTGATATTTAATTCTCATTCTCGTGCGAGTGTCTCTTGGGGGAGTGTCGGCTCCCAACGAACTGCTTAGCCTCTCGCCGACGAGGTATGTTGGAACCTCACACTAAAGCTCTCACTCGGATCTTATGCTTAGCTTCTCCAAAGAGTGATTAGTGTTGGATATTTGGCCGTCCACTTCATGCTTTAGCCATCAACTAACAGCTGCATATACTAGGTTGTCACGCACTCACGCTTGCGGTCGTCCCCGTTGCATGCGGCCGTGGTAGATTCGTGATCGCGGTTGGGTCCTGGTCTCGAAGGTGAATGTCTCGCCCCAGCGACGACCCGCGGGCGAGGGGGGACAGTGCCTCCGCGGCTGCCGGTGGTTCGGTGAAGAACGACGTCAGCGAATACCTTGTCGAGGAGGAGACCTCAACAAGCACAACGTCGCCGTCAAGTGCGCGGAGATTCAAACTTGGCATTGGCAGCGGAGAAACGACAGACGAGGTGATCGGTTGACGTGGGAGAGATGAGGTGGGAAGGGATTGCTATATATATTCTTTGAGATATGTGCTGAGAGTTTGGTCAATACTGGGAGGGTCTCCTCCTCGCGCCACCCCGCCGCCGCCGTCGCCTCCTTGCCTCAAGACGTCACCGCCGTCGCCTCAAGCCACCCCAACCGTCGCCTCCGACAGCGCGCCAAGCTCGCTGGGGATGGCGCCAATGAATCGATTAGAATTGAGGAACAGATACTGGAGCCCCGACAGCTCGCCGAGATGGCGCCAGAGAGCACGTTCGACGAGAGGTCCAGCACGCGGAGGGCGGCGAGCAACACGGACGGCAGGATGGGCCCGGAGAAGTTGCAGGTGGAGAGGTTGAGCAGCTGGAGCGGCGAGAGCGAGGCGAGCAGCGGCGGGAGGTAGGAGAGGTAGAGGAAAGTGTTGGGCAGTGACATCGACACCACCCGGCTCTGCGGCGAGCACGTGACCCCCTGAGCATGGCGTCGCGGCGGAGGGGTCCTACGAGGGTAGCACCGGCGATGGCGCCGTCGGTAGCAGCGACAGCAGCGCCTTGCCGTCCGGGGACTGCTCCGCAGCCGGCTGGAGTACCGCGCGGCCACCAAGAACACCACCACGAGGGTGACGGCCACCAAGAACCAGGCGCGCCGGATAAAGAAACCGACCTGAGAACGGAAAAACAAACGACTTTTCTTTGCCCCCTTTCTTATCAGGCGCTGCTCACTCTTTCTGTATCTCACTCTTCAGTCATTTGTTGTATGGCCAGTGCTATAAATCGGCATGTCGATTTGTGCATTTCATCGGCACAGTGCACAGCCGTCGGATTTGACGGCAAGATTAGTAATAAACATGGTTAGCTAAATTTACGGGAAACAATTTTAGTGAATATAGGAAACAATTATAGTGACCATATGAAACATCGCGATTGTTTGTATGCAATACGTATCGTGGGCTCACATGGAAACATTTGCGTAGTGAGACGGAAATATTTTAGTAAACCTTGAGCAATAAATTTTTTTAAACCAATACAACAATAGAATGTATACGGCACAATCCCGGATTTTCGGGAAACTTATGACTCAAATCGCTAAATTTCTGGCATCGTGGACTCCTCCTGTTATGGCAACACGGAAACATTTGCATAGTGAGACGGAAATATTTTACTAAACCTTGCGCAACAAAAATTTCAAACCAATACAACAATGGAATGTATACAACATTATCCTGGAGTTTTGGAAAACTTATAATTCCAATCGCGAAATTTCCGGCATCGTGAGCTCCTTCTATTATGGCAATGTGGAAACATTTGAGCAGTGAGAGGGGAACATTTTACTCAGACTTGCTAATGTTTGTTCTCCGGACTAATTTGTTTATGTTTCATTCATCCGGATATTATGTTTCATATATAACAATAATTTGTTTCATATACAATAATAATTTATTTCCATCGATTTCTTGGAGTGGTCATTGTCGACCTCGACGAACTTGACCACACCATCGCCGTTGACATTGAAGTCCGGTAGGACTCGCTCAGCCCGCGGTGGTCGTCGACGACCCAAGAATGAAATTAACCAACACACATGTACAGGGGAAACGATTACAACAACTCAAATCAGAGAAATTAATTGTCCATATAGGCTCCATCCATATAGCTTCTCAAGGAACCCAAGCTGCGCGTTCCCCACGGCGAGTGTGAAGACGAGCAGCCCCAGGACGGCGTGCCACGGCACCGCGGAGCGCCTGGTGGCCGGGGACGCGCCGGGGAAGAAGAAGGCGAGGAAGCCGGCGAGCCACTGTAGTGCGTAGAACGAGACGGTGGTGACGCCGAGCCAGGCATGGAGGGAGTAGAGGTTGGGGATGTCGGCCTCGGCGTGGAACTTGAAGACGGCGTAGACGCCGGTGGCGGCGAGGGCAAGGCCCGCGGCGTGCAGGGCGAGGTGCGCCTTCTTGCACGTGTCCCGAGTGAGGGTGGAGGGGAATGAGCGATAGGTGAGGATGGCCTCACCGGCGATGACGATGAGGCCGATGAGCATGAACGGCGGGTGCAGGTTGAAGATGAGCTCCGGCGATGACGATGAGGCCGATGAGCATGAACGACGGGTGCAGGTTGAAGATGAACTGCTTGTCGTGGGAGCGGAAGGCGAGGCCGCCACGGAAGTGGATGCATGGCGGCAGCGGCGGCGAGAACAGGAGACGGGAAGAGGCAAAACCTGATTGGAGATTATATAGGAAGGAGTCAACGGTTGGATGAATAAAAAAAAATTGAATGGCTGAATTGTAGGCCGATGGAAAGGCTCCGATCGGTAGGCCGATGGGAAGAGTTTTCCTTATGTCTTGGTTGCTTAACATTTTTGGCAAAAGTTTGGACCAAACTAAATCTCTATATTTCGTACTGCTTTATACATTAATACTGATCATGTATACGTTCATAAATTTATTAAGTTTACATATTGCTAGTCTTAGCTTCTTCTTCTTTTTTCATCAAGCTTCTCCGAATTAAAATACAATATATTAAAACTGTCTTTAGGTGAGTCGGAAAGAGCCACGAGTTTTGGTATGACTAACCATGTCTGGTCTACGGGGCTTGTTTTAGAACTTGATCGGAGCTCGCTTTCAGTAGCTTAAAGCAGGATTTACGTAGGTAAACTTGTATAAAAAGTGTGCCACACCATGCCACGAGCACCACTGCAGGTTTTCTTTCTCTTTTTGACAAAATGGACACTTGTATCCGATTTCATCAAGGAAATCATCACCGGTTTACAAAAGCACATAAGAGCTAAATTGACAGTCATGCTACGCTCTAGAGCATGAATGACAAGAAAACCTGTCATCTAGAGACAACGGCATCTATGATTACACGCAAAGCATAGATGACAGTATCTCAAATCCATACGTCAGGAGCCATGACGTTCAAATAGAGCCGGGACTCGGGCCGTGCCGTGCCGGCCCGGCACGAACCCGCCGTGCTTCGTGCTCGAGGTTGGCCGTGCCGGCGCTGTCGTGCCGTGCCGTGCCGGCATGCGCAGCCGCAGCGGCGGCCCAAACACGGCACGCTGGCCCGCCATGCCGCCTTTGGGCCGTGCCGGCACGGGCACGCCACGGGGAGGTGGAGGGAGCCGGGGCCGGCGGGGGAGGCGGGGAGCTCACCGGGGAGGCGGAGGGAGCCGGGGCTAGCGGGGGAGGCGGGGGAGCCCGGCGGGGAGGCGGAGGGAGCCGGGGCCGGCGGGGAGGCTCGAGGCGGGGAGGCGGAGGGAGTCCGGGCCGACGGGGGAGGTTGGGGAGGAGGGCGCGCGGGAGGAGGGCTCGGGAGGATTAGGGATTTGGGAATTGGGGAATTGGGGGGCGGGGGTTGGAGACTTAGAGCCGGGGACGGGCCGTTTGGGCCGTGCGGCTTGCGGGGGAGTGGGCTGGCGGGGCAGGGGAGGCCGGGAGGGGCCGTCGGGCCGTGCCGGCCCGAGCACGACCTGACAGGTCGGGCCGGGCCGTGCTACCCAGCGTGCCCCAATCGCCAGCACGGCCCGCCCCGGGCCACCGTGCCGTGCCAACCCGGCCCGCCGATGTGCCGTTCCGGGCCGTGCCGAGCGCCGGGCCGTGCCGGCCGGGCTTAGGGCTGGCACGAAAATACCCGGCCCGATTCCCACCACTACGTTCAAAGACCAATCTGCTGAAGCCTAATACCCCACACAAATTCGCAGATTGACCAGAGTCCATACGAAGGACACCGTCAGACTGATATCTCTGTCCATCTGACTGTTGTCTGAGAATGAATAATAACAAAATATATTTTATGAATGACGAAAGGTGAAAAAATTATGCTCCATTTTGTACTATCCACCATTTCGGAACACCACGAACATGAATCTGACAGAATATTTATGAATGAATCTGGACCATTTCATCTTCAAAGAAAAAACTACGCATATTTCTTCGCCATTCCATATCATAACAAAAAGGTTCATACATGAATTTGTTTATGAATTTCACGAACAAATAAATTATAGATATATTTTTTGAACAGATTTCGGATTTGAGAACCCAGATTTCTTGAACAAAATGCATGAACTACCTTGGATGGAGCCACCGTGACCAAATCAAACAAAATGGTGCTGATTCACGAACATGAACAAACAATATATTCAATAACCAACCATAATCTGCATTCAAAATGGATCTGATCCAACATCAGAAAAAGAAAAAAAAACCCCATTAATGACTCCTTGTCCAGAACGCCTCTAGCTGGAGTTTGGCGCTAGATGGCTACCGGAGGCGAGGGAAATGATGGGACGGAGGCTATCACAGCCGGATTTGGTGGATAACACGCTCCCATGCCCGTCTTCGCCAGCCCCTGAAGTGAGAAGGACAACTAGGTTGTGAGAGCCCGGTGTCAACTACCAGACCTCTCTGTGTGTCATTATCAGTTTAAGATCAAGCTGATGAATACAGTCGAAATGATAACACTGTTGCATAAAATTTAGTACAAACATAGTCTTGGAGATACAAACTACATGGCTTTAAACAGAGTACTTGATCACATGACCATTACAATATAAAGCAGCAGAAAGAAAATGATAAATAGTAGGATCCATCTCAGCAACCATCAGAGTCCACGGGCCTTACTCCTCATGGTCATCGTAATTGTGAGTCATGTGATGACGTGTACATCTTGTGTGATGAATATCTTGCCACTTTATGTGGAGTTGAAATTTATTATTGCATGAATTCGTTTGAATTACTTGATGTGTGCTTAATTGTGTTGAGTTTCTCAATTTGTCTCCAGGAAAAATTGAGTGGATGAATGATTTTCTCGACTAATTTGGGTCAAGCGGAAAACTTGTGCTTACAACGCTTTGCTTGGTCTATTGTGTGCAGGTGCGAGTTGGGTGCGGCGATGATTCGGTCATATGGACCGGCATGAGGCTTGCAGGGCTGAGATGTGGTCAAGGAGGTGGCGACGACATTGTGCGGCTTGAAAGCATGTACGCAGAGGACAAGAAAGCGGGTGGAGACGAGACGTGAGGACCAAGTCAGTACGAGGGCGTTTTGGTAAAAACGCGGAATCTACCGAAGCATAACCAAGAAACTGCGGCGGCGACCGGAAAGCGGTTTAGGGTTAGTTGCTTAGGGTAGAAGGAGAGGATGGATGGCGGAGGAGTCACTTAGACGTTTTGTGATGTGTGCTAAGTACTCATGTCATCTCTAAGTGGGCTTTGAGGCCCAAGTGGTGGGAGGTATGCCTCGACCACTATAAATAGAGGGGTAAGAGGTGCTTATCCCTCAACCCTTTTTAATTAGCTTTGCAAGAGCTGCACTTAGAGAAGTGCTTTGCCTAAATGAGAGGCTTATAAACCCAAGAAATTAATCCACGAAAATGCAATACAAAGTGAGCTAGACTCACTACTGCGGGGTCGTCTTCGCCGTCAGGGGGGGGGTAGTGGCGAATGTTTTCCTCTAGTGGACTCTGTGGAAAATACTTCGTGGCCCTGAAGCTTCTTAATTCAGGCATCTCGTGAAAGAGGTGCACCAAGGCCTTGTAGGCTGCTAATTGAATGGCCAGGACGTGGGACCAGCTGCAAGTTCCGGTGATGACGTACACTCGGCTGTCTTCAGGATTGGTTTTGAATATAAATACTTTGGCCCAATAATCCGTTTTCATCTCTGATTTCTTCTCTTGGTAAATGTGGTATTCCGGTATTGCCATGCCTCCATAACGTCCTAATGCTTCTCGCAGTAGCTGAGGAAATCCTCCGGCAGTGGCGGCACATGTCTCTCCAAACCTTTCAATTGCCATCTGCGAAAATTTTTAAAAATTAAGATGAGGTGAGTTTAGATGTTTAGTGATTGGTCAGGATAAGGGGAATACTAGAAGAGGTGAGAATACTAGAGGTTATCTTCAACAATTTTATCTTGACTTAAGAAAATACTTTTTATTTGGATTCCTATCTAACGGCCGTGCTAGCTAGGGTTTCCTACAGTCAGTATGGCTCTGATACCAAGCTGTGGCGTACCCGGTTTTAGGGCCGGATACGTCTCTCGTGTTTACTGTACCGATCCCTGGATCAGTAGTCGGTACACACAAGAACTTGATAACATCCTCATACAATACCGAATATATTATATAATTATGCCATTATGGTCTTTATTCAACAACATGGCCGATTGGCCGAATAAAAGCAGCAGCGGAAAAAATTAACAAAAGCGCAGTTATTAACCCATCAATATGCCCATCCACAGGCAACTGACTGGGGAGAACGCCCTAGCCCTCGTGGTCGCTGACCTCGTCCTCAGAGCACCACTCTTCTTCTTCATCTGGCCAAATCAACAAGCCAGGTGAGTACATTGAATGTACTCGCAAGCTCTTCCCTCGGGGAAATAATACGGCATAGTTCATGCAAAGGGGTATCTCAAAGGAGAGCTCTATCCTAGGTTTCATGTTGTGCGAAAATGTAAGTTTGTATTGTAAATAACAGTAATAGATTGAAAGCGAACTTTGTAAAACAACGATCCCAACGTATCACATCGTCCTCCGTGGTAGCCCTTGCTACCTCTCCTTTATTTCCTCCGCGGGATATCCGCACCCATCACCGCTTACCCTTTCGGCTTTCGCTCACACAACCCCGGCAGTGTAGCTAGCCTTTCCTTCAGCAATTCCTGGCTACCAATCCGGGTAGCGTAAATTGCGCCCTGTGGACACATCATGCCCACGTCCTTAATCCCAATTCCCAGCTTTCACAACCAAAACATATTCTAACCAGTGTGTGGCCTTACCAGTTCATGTCCATGACCGAGGACGCGGCTATTCGAATAGTTTTTAACACTCTGCAGAGGTTGTACGGCTTTACCCACAAGATGTAGTTCACCCTTAATGCCGAGCGCTAACGATACACCGCATGAGGTGTATTGGCAGGGCTAGTACAACGAGACCCTTCTCCCGTGTTCATGCCAGAGCCGGACTCGCTAGGAGGACTACCCGATCCTCTGCATCACGGATGACAGGGGTGGGACTCTCCCCCTTTGTGTCGGACCATATTCCACGTACCTTGTAAGACTCTACTGAGCTTTACCCCCACAATACGGTGAGACCCATGAAGAGCTTTCCCCCTACGCAGTTCCGTGGAGATCCTCTAGGGATCTACCGGATCCACTAGCACTTCAACCTAACTTCCCACGATTCCGGGCTCCGGCATTAGACGAGGTACCAGGTCCAGTCCTTCCCATAAAGGACATGTGGACGTACGGTGAGGGAACTGATTCAGCGGCACTTAGGTTCGGTCCTTAACTGATTCGAGCGGGACTCCATAACCAACCAACTCCACGGGTAGCAACCGGCTACCCGACCATTCCTTCCGCCAGTAGCATCCGGCTACTCTACATCCTCATAACACCCTTAGCATTCCCGCCCGAATCCAAAATTCCTCCATCATTTCATGCGGGGTTTTCACAAATATTTCCTTTTAAAAGATTTCCTCGGCATGCATAACACGCCGAGGTTTTGATCCCATATCCCTCCCGTGCTTTGTAAAACTTGTTTTAACTAGAGCAGGTCTAAGCACAGCTACTGCTTATATTCCTACTACCTTGCCGGTCGATCTCGGCCGACTAACTAGTCCTAGGGTTACAAAAGACGGGTTCCAACCCTATGGCATATGCATCTACTCGGCATAACTTTACTAACATAAAATATCGGTGATAATAAAATAGCATGCAGGGTTTCGCAAACAAAATAATTAAACGTTGCAAATATGGGATTCGACATGTTCAAGGAGGGAAAGCTTGCCTGGCAGCTCCGGGTCCTGTTCCTGATCTTGGGGCGGAGGTGACGTCGGATCCTCTCGCGGCACGTACGGCACTCCGTTAACTATACGTCGGAAACGAACGGCGAATAAGAACCAAGCGACAAACTCCAAATAAAATTCAAGAATATGCAAAAAGGTCACATGAAATGACGATGGTTTCTAGCCGGGTAGGAAGCTCGCGTTACTAGGGCTTCATGCTTAAAGCTATTGCTATTACGAAATCATGATTCTAGGGTTATTTTACTGAGCTGCTAAAATAAAGAAAATAGTTTGAATATACGGAAACTCTACCTGTATAAGATATGTGTGGATTTAAATAGCTTAGAACTAATGTCCCAGTTCAATCCTACTGATCTTATGAAACCACTGACAATAGAGCTATCTACAATGTACTGGTGTTGCTAAAAACCTCTCTGGGATTCTTCATGCGTAAAGAGTATGAGGTTTAAATAAATTGGAAGATAATGTCCTAAACTCAAATGCTTTTGATTATGCCTAACAATTTGTTTAAAAACAGAATTCTTTTGAATCTAAAATTTTAGGAACGCGCCTGGGGTTCTAATACTGGAGCTAATTGGCTAGACGTGGACCTAAATATGCTACGTTGGTTTAATAACAAAGGGCCGGTTCAGGAGCTAGCTACAGCAGAAGAAATAACTAAATGCACCGGATTAAATCCGCTCACTGACTTAATACGGTCGGAGGCGGAAAGTAACAGAGCGCTTCCTTGGATTAGCCAACCGGGTACTCACCTACTCGGAAAGGGGGCTCCTGAGCTCTCCTGCTAGGAACGAGCGGCGGCGGCGGCGTCTCAGGCAAGTGGCTCCCGGCGGCAGAGCTTGATGGGGAGGCTGCCGGGGCGGTTGCAGAGCCGAGGAGAGGGAAGGACTACGGGGAAGAGGCGGGGTTCCGGATCGATTGGCTTGGTGGCTTGGTCGGCGCAGATCAGGGGAAGGAGGCGGGTCTGCTCCAAGAAAAAGGGGCTCGGCTATGGGAAGCTTTGAGCTGATGTCTGGATGGAGAGGCTTGGTAGTGGCTTGAGGTGAGGGAGGGCTCGGGTGCTCTTTATATAGGGAGCTCGGCGGGGATGGCGAGGCAAGCTGGCGGTGCTCTGTAGCTTGCTGATGGGACAAGTCCGGCGACGGGCTTGGCCGAGGCTACTGAGAAAGGAAGGGACCTGGGATGCGGCAGCAGCTCGAGACAGGGCTTGACGTCGTGCGGCGCGCTGAGACGGGCGACGTGGCTCTGGCATCAGCGAGCGGCGCGGTTAAGCCGGCGTTCGGCGCGGCGAGGCATCAGCGGGCGGCACGGGTACGACGTGCGACGTGGCGAGAGGCGCTCCCGAGGCAGCGCTGACCGGGGCGAGCTGGACGACGGTGATGCGATGGGTCAAAGAAGGAGATGGCGCACCGGCCGGGGTTCTCGGTGAGCTGGACGACGCAAGCGGCATGGCTTTGAGGCAGGTGTGCGTGCGGCTTTCCGGCGTGCGGCGCGTTGAGGGGAGCTCCCGAGGGTCTTCAAGGACGGTGAGCTGGACGGGGTGAGGTGACGGAGCATGGCAGGGCGCTCGGCGTGCGGCGGGGTGTTGAAGGCAGCAGACGGCGCGCCCGTGCACACATTGGCATGCTGGAGCTGCCCCAGAGCGCGGCCAGCTCATGCTAATGGCCGGCATTCACGTGTCCTGGAGTGCTGGGCTGGAGGTGTGCGTGTCCATTACGCTGGGGTGCAGAGAGGAGGTGTCCGAAGTATGTAGCAGGGTTTCAAGTCTGAGCAATGGTGCAGGGATGTGACGACTCCTGAACAAGGTGCTGTGACATGGGACTGAGCTATAAGGAAGAGGACAACTTGTTGCAGCCCAGAGGATGTCCAGTGCTCATGTTCATTGGGAAGGTCGACAAGGGAGTTCTGTAGCTGGCTGAGACTTTCCCTTTTTGCTTTGACTCCCTATTTCTTGTACAGAGTGCACACGTGCAAGGGTTTTGGCTTTGGCTTGACACTGCGGGCTGTGCAGCTGTGCATGCGTTGGCATGGTTTGAGTTTTCCTTACGTGACCGAAAGTTTTTAATGAAGGTTTTTGGTAGGTGGCAAACCGGATTCTTGGAATATACCGTGCCCATATTTTTTTTGTGTAATACGATTCCTGGGATGGTGGAAACTGTTACGCAACTTATCGATGATTTTCGGAATTGCGTAATTATGGTTTACTGTGAGATGCCCTTTTTATTTCCCGGGTTTCTTAATTATGTATACGGACATTGTTGTACCGGATATTATTACTTCGTGTTCTTTTCGTGTTAGAGGTGTTTGCTAATGTGTCCCACGGTTTCTCTCGGAATTCATGGGTGGGTCGAGGAATGACAGGCTTTACGGTTAGGGTTTCGGGGAATACAACCTATATAGGCGGGAAAGATCGGGGAGTTAGGGTTAGGGTTTTCCGAGTACGGTAGAGGGAGGCAGGGGTATAGGGTTTGAGATAATTCTCTTATTTTGGTTCTGGATGGGTTGGTGGTAAGGTACCGTCGACATAGCGACGGATACGGTGTGTGTATTGCTTTAGGGTTTTAGGTGCGTATATAGTGCGTGTGTGCGGGTCTGTGTGTGTATTGGTTGTGCGAAGGGTTTAAACATGTTCAATTTATATGCAGTTATATCGGTAAGCGGGATTACGGAGATTGGGGTGTGACAAACCTACCCCCCTTAAGGAGAATCTCGTCCCCGAGATTCCTCAGACTGGAATAGGTGGGGAAACTTGTCCATCAGAAAGTCCTCTCGTTCCCATGTGGCTTCTTCTTCGGTGTGGTTCTTCCACTGGACTTTGTAAAATTTGATGCTTTTATTCCTGGTACGACGTTCTGCACTTTCCAAAATCTTGATGGGTTGCTCTCTGTAGGTGAGATCCTTGTCAATGTCCAAATCTTGGTACTGAACCTGCTTCGTGGGTTGTTTCAAGCATTTCCTTAACTGCGACACATGAAATACGTTGTGCACTTCCGACAACTCCGGTGGTAACTCCAATTGATACGCTACTTCGCCTCTTCGTCCTTCAATCTGGAATGGTCCAACGTATCGAGGCGCAAGTTTGCCCTTTACATTAAATCTCTGAGTTCCCTTAAGAGGTGTCACTCGCAGATACACATAATCTCCTGGTTTAAAAGTGACGTCTTTCCGTTTAGGGTCCGCATAGCTTTTCTGTCGTGACTGAGCTGCCTTTAATCGATCCTGGATGAATCTCACTCTTTCTTCCGCGTCTTGAAGGATGTCGGGACCGAAGATTTTTCCATCGCCAGTCTCAGACCAATTTAAAGGGGTTCTACACTTCCTTCCATATAAGGCTTCAAACGGGGACATCTGCAGACTGGCCTGATAACTATTGTTATAGGAGAATTCTGCGTATGGTAAACTGTCTTCCCAGCTATCGCCGTAGGTCAATGCACATGCTCTCAGCATGTCCTCCAAAATCTGGTTCACTCGTTTCGTTTGTCCGTCGGTCTGCGGATGATAAGCTGTGCTGAAATTTAACCGGGTTCCCAGGGCTTCGTGTAATTGTTCCCAAAATCTAGAGGTGAACTGAGTGCCTCGATCTGATATTATCCGTTTGGGTACTCCATGCAAACTGACTATTCTAGCTAGGTATAGTTTGGCCAATTGATCTCCTCTGAAGGTGGTTTTGACCGGCAGAAAGTGAGCTACTTTGGTTAATCTGTCTATGATGACCCAGATGGAATCGTTCCCTTTCCTTGTTCTCGGAAGTCCCACAATGAAATCCATACCGACTTCGTCCCACTTCCATTCGGGGACTTTGATAGGTTGAAGCAGTCCGGCGGGTTTCTGATGTTCTGCCTTAACACGCTGACATATATCACACTGGGCTATAAAACTTGCTATTTCTCTTTTCATTCCATGCCACCAAAACTTTTCCTTCAAATCTTGGTACATCTTCGTACCTCCGGGGTGGATGGAATATCTGGATTCATGGGCTTCCTTTAAAATAAGCTCCTTCAGTTCTTCGCAGTCGGGTACACATAACCTATTTTCAAACCATAAGGTTCCTTCATCGTCTTCTCTAAATCCATTTGCTTTACCGATCTTTATCTTTTCCTTGATACCTTCTATGCTCTTATGTCCCCTTTGAGCTTCTATGATCCTTGCCGTGAGAGATGGGGTCACTTCCAAATTGGCTACAAAACCTTTTTCAACTAGACCAAGGTTAAGCTTCTCAAATTCCTCGTGTAGCTCGGGTCGGGTGTCTTGGAGTATGGTGTTTAGGGTAGCTGGTTTCCGGCTGAGGGCATCGGCTACTACATTAGCCTTTCCGGGATGGTAGTGTACTCCGAGATCATAATCCTTTATTAACTCCAACCATCTTCTCTGTCTCATGTTGAGGTCGGACTGGGTGAATATATATTTCAAGCTTTTGTGATCAGTGTATATTTCACAGCGGTTACCGATGAGGTAATGCCGCCAAAGTTTCAGGGCATGCACTACTGCTGCTAATTCTAAGTCATGAGTTGGGTAATTCATTTCGTGGGGTCGTAGCTGCCTGGAAGCATAAGCGACTACTTTCCCGTCTTGCATTAGCACGCATCCAAGTCCATGTCGGGATGCATCGCAGTAAATGTCGAAACTCTTCTGGAGATCGGGTAATGTTAATACGGGTGCTGTTGTCAATCTCTTCTTCATTTCCTGGAAACTATCCTCGCACTTCGGCGTCCATTGAAACTTCTGATCCTTCTTTAATAACTGAGTCATGGGTCTAGCTAGCTTCGAGAATCCTTCTATGAAGCGGCGATAGTAACCTGCTAAACCTAGGAAGCTTCGGATTTCGGTTACTGATTTGGGTGATTTCCAATCCAGAACATCCTTAACCTTGCTTGGGTCTACGGCTATACCACCTGCGGACACTATATGTCCGAGGAATCCAACTTCTCTGAGCCAGAATTCACACTTGCTGAATTTGGCATACAGTTGATGTTCTCTCAGCTTTCCAATACTATCCTCAAGTGCTGTTTGTGTTCTTCGTCTGACTTGGAGTAGATTAGGATGTCGTTGATGAATACCACTACAAATTTATCTAGGTATTCCATGAATACTTTATTCATCAAGTTCATAAAATAAGCCGGGGCATTGGTCAAACCAAAAGGCATGACTGTATACTCATATAATCCATACCGGGTGGTAAAAGCAGTCTTTGGTATATCCTGTTCCCGGATCTTTAATTGATGATAGCCGGATCTTAAGTCTATCTTGGAAAATACTTGGGCTCCATTTAGTTGGTCAAATAGGTCATCGATCCGTGGGAGGGGATATTTATTCTTGATAGTCACTTCATTCAAGGCTCTATAGTCTACACACATGCGAAGTGTTTTATCCTTCTTTTCCACAAACAATACGGGTGATCCCCATGGTGACGAGCTTGGTCGGATAAATCTTTTGCCTTCAAGCTCTTCTAACTGCTTCTTTAATTCCTCTAAGTAGTTGGCAGACATCCTGTAGGGTCTCTTTGCTATTAGTGCCGTACCAGGTATCAACTCAATCACAAATTCCAATTCCTGGTCTGGTGGCATTCCTGGCAATTCCTCCGAAAATACATCGGGGTATTCTTGCACTACTGGAACTTGATTTAGATCCGGTGCGGTCAGATGGTTGAGGGTGCTGGAACTGTTTAGGAGTGGTTTAGGGGTAAAACTAACTGTTTGGCCCTGAGCATTGGTGAGGGTGACTGTTTTGGTCTCAAAATTGATAATCCCCTTGAACTTGGGTAACCAATTCACTCCTAAGATCACATCTATATCCTCCGACCCTAAAACAATCAGGTTGGCTAGAAACTCTACCCCCCTTATGCGGATGCTTACATCCTTGCAACAATGTCTAGTTTTAACCACCGATCCTGGTGTTCTTACTTGCATGGGGGTTTTCATAAGATGGACTTCTAAATTGTTCTTGTCCACGAATCTCTTTGAGATAAATGAATGCGATGCGCCTGAATCAAATAATACGGTTGCAAGTATGGTGTTAACAGGGAACATACCCATCACCACGTCGTTGGCGTCCTGAGCTTCCTCGGCGTCGACATGGTTCACACGTCCCTTGCTGAAATTCTGGGTTCCCTTGGATCCTTGGCTTCTGGTTGGCATGGGATGTCCTTGACGTGGGCGTTGATCGGAGTGTTCTGGGGCTTTCTTAGGGCACTCTCGGGCGAAATGCCCGCTTTCACCACACGAGAAGCAGTTGCGGTTTCCCTGGTTCTTGTTTGAACCTTCAGCAGGGTAGCTACTGACATAGTTTCTTGGAGCATTCTGGAAGTTGCGGGTGCTGTGCTGGGGAACATATGGGATAGTCCTTTGTTGTTGCGGGGCAGCAGTCCGATGGACAGTCTTCTTCTCGTAACGTGGGCGTTGGCGGGGCTCTCCTGAGGCAAAGTGCTTGTCACTCTTGCGTTTACGGGTATCAATTAGGCCTCGGCGTTTCTCTTCCACGTTCAGGGCAGCATTAACAAGTTGCTGTAGGTCTGTAAAGGTCTGTGAGGACAGCTGGTATTGAAGGATCTGTTGAAGGCCGTTCATGAATTTGTCTGTCAAGGCCTGCTCCGAGGTCAAGTCATCTCCTGCATACCGGGCTAGCTGGGTAAACTTATGGAGGTATTCTGTGACGGACATAGTCCCTTGCTTCAGTCCGTAGAACTCTTGCTTCTTAATCCCCATCAGGCTAGCGGGAATATGGTGTTTGCGAAACATTTCCTTGAACATTGTCCAGGTGATCTCTGTGTCCTTAGGCTGTGTGCTTCGAACTCTCTTCCACCATGCAGCCGCGGGTCCTTGCAGGTACTGGGTGGCGTAGAGCACCTTTTCCTGTTCATTACAGCGGGCTACTTCCAATTTTTCTTCAATCACCAATAGCCAATCATCGGCGTCAAGTGGTTCAGTTGATTGGGTAAACACAGGCGGTGATGTCCTCTGAAATTCGGATAGTTTATTGGCTCTATTGGGAGGGTTACCGAGTAACAGTGCATGTTGCACCGCAGTTTGGGTGGCTTCGCAACTTCGTCCTATGATTCTCAGTATATCTAACAGGGTTGGTTCTTCGGGTTGGGGATTCTGTGGTTGGTGGACGGATTCAGCACAATGGGACATTGGGTCCTCCTTCCGGCTGGGGTTGACTGGAGGCACTTCTTGTCCCTTCGGTACGGACTCTGCATGAGATTTGGATTGTGACTTCTTGGCATTAGATCCCGCCTTCCGGGGATCAACGGGTGTCTTTGAGTGTGTTGGTTCAGCAGGTTTCGGGAGCTTGCCCTGAGCATCTGCTCCTGTTTTGCGGGCCTGGGAGTTGTTGTTGGTGTTGTGACTCATTGTCGATCTGCATAGGTGGTAAATGTGTTGGTCAGGTGTTGAACTCTTTCAGCAGGAGGTAAGAGGGAAGAGGGGATTTACGGTATAGCACAAAACTCAAGGTTAAATGTGTTGCACAGATTGTCAGTGGTTGGGACAACCCACCAAAAAGCGAATGAAAAACCAAGGAAACATTTTGCAGCATAAAGGGAAAAATACATAGAGGCACTTACACATACATTGCGCCTAAGGGCGCGGCTAAGCCCTATTACAATATTACCAAAATAGGGGCTTAAGATGATTGCTAGGCTGGGGCGACTACTCTACTCCCTACTTATCTAATCTACCTGGTCTAGGTCCAGGTTGGTGGGCTGGGTCAGAGGTATCTCCCCGTGAATGTCTCCATTCTCGGAGGGTATTGGGGTGTTTCTGGGGGTAGCCGGATTTCTGTGGCGGTGCGTGGCTCGAGTGGTGGCCGCATATGTAGAAAACAACCGAAGATAATCGGCGGGCATGGTTGGCAAGGGGCTACCTCCCATCATCACAGGTACTCCTAGCAGAGGTGGGTCTTCCGGTGCTGGTGCTTGAACAGGTGCCGGGTTGGAATCTCGAGAATGGGGGCGGGGCGGTACAAGAGGGACGGAGTGCTGTGCTCGGGTAAGGGTGTCGATGAGCTGGATGAAGACTTCCGTCATGGCGACGAGGTACTGGGTGAGGTGGACGACGGCGACGTCCTGCTCGGCTTGGGTGCTGGCGTAGATGACTTCTCCTCCTGGTGCGCGGCTGGGGTAGAATCTAAAGGCTCGGCGACGCATGCTTGGGACTACGGGGTGAAGCTGAAGGGTGGCCTCCCAAGCTGCTAGCTGAATAGCTAGGTCGGGGTTGGGCATCGGATGCCCGGCGATGTGGAAGGTGGCGACGCGGTTGGCGCAGGCTTGGTAAATGTGTACATCTGCCCAGTACACGTGGTTGGGGTTGGAGGTTTCCTCTTGGTAGACGTCGTACTCGGGCCTCTGAGTGGCGCCGAGGGCTCTCTGTGCGACGGTCCATAGGACATCTACAAAACCTGCTAGTCCTGCCGCGGTGGTTTCATCATAAAGCACACCGCGAGGCATTGCTTTAGGTGGTATAGAGAAGAAGAGGGACTAGGGTTTCTGGCTCTTTAGAGTAGCGGAGAGGAATGAGTTAAGAGGGGAAAGGTTGGGGGTATTTATAGGGCAAGAAGGTGATGGCTTTGGTCGTAAGGAAGACAGGTGTCCCTTAGGATGTGACGGCTGCCTACCTTCATTAATGGGATGTGTTGAGGTGTCCTGCCGTACCCGGGATTCGCGTTTTGAATGACAGGTAAGAGGGATTCGCGGGGAGAAGTAGACCAGAAAACATTCTTTTACAACTGCTGACCAGATAGGTCATTTTATTTATATTAGTAGTGTGAGTACGAAACAACACCTACGGGTGTGGCGTACTTCACACGTCATACATAGTAGTAGTACATCATACAGAAATACACACTATACGTCTACATTTATTGGGTACATACTAACTTAAGCTGATAACTCAAGGGGAAATCCTACAAGCTTAAGGCATGATCAGCACTTCATCGTCTTCGGCGGGAATAATCTCCTCCGGGTCTTCTTCTTCTTCTGAATCCGATGCGGCGGTCTGCACTGGAGTAGGGCTGGGTATGGTAGAACTAGCACGGGATGGTCCGGCCCCTGGAGTGAACCGACGAATATAAGCTTGGGTGTTGCCACGGCGCCTTTTGGGTGGAGGTGGCTGTGTGGTCTCACTCACAACATGAACATCATGGGGCTCTGGGGGTGCTGCATTGGCGTCCATTTGGGGGGTGGCCTGGCTTAACAGCTCCCGCGCATGTTGTAGTTCATCTCGTACTTGATCCAGTTCGACAAGCATACAGTGCAGTAAAGAGTCCTGGGTCTCCACAAAGTGAGCTAGACTCACTACTGCGGGGTCGTCTTCGCCGTCAGGGGGGGGGTAGTGGCGAATGTTTTCCTCTAGTGGACTCTGTGGAAAATACTTCGTGGCCCTGAAGCTTCTTAATTCAGGCATCTCGTGACAGAGGTGCACCAAGGCCTTGTAGGCTGCTAATTGAATGGCCAGGACGTGGGACCAGCTGCAAGTTCCGGTGATGACGTACACTCGGCTGTCTTCAGGATTGGTTTTGAATATAAATACTTTGGCCCAATAATCCGTTTTCGTCTCTGATTTCTTCTCTTGGTAAATGTGGTATTCCGGTATTGCCATGCCTCCATAACGTCCTAATGCTTCTCGCAGTAGCTGAGGAAATCCTCCGGCAGTGGCGGCACATGTCTCTCCAAACCTTTCAATTGCCATCTGCGAAATTTTTTAAAAATTAAGATGAGGTGAGTTTAGATGTTTAGTGATTGGTCAGGATAAGGGGAATACTAGAAGAGGTGAGAATACTAGAGGTTATCTTCAACAATTTTATCTTGACTTAAGAAAATACTTTTTATTTGGATTCCTATCTAACGGCCGTGCTAGCTAGGGTTTCCTACAGTCAGTATGGCTCTGATACCAAGCTGTGGCGTACCCGGTTTTAGGGCCGGATACGTCTCTCGTGTTTACTGTACCGATCCCTGGATCAGTAGTCGGTACACACAAGAACTTGATAACATCCTCATACAATACCGAATATATTATATAATTATGCCATTATGGTCTTTATTCAACAACATGGCCGATTGGCCGAATAAACGCAGCAGCGGAAAAAATTAACAAAAGCGCAGTTATTAACCCATCAATATGCCCATCCACAGGCAACTGACTGGGGAGAACGCTCTAGCCCTCGTGGTCGCTGACCTCGTCCTCAGAGCACCACTCTTCTTCTTCATCTGGCCAAATCAACAAGCCAGGTGAGTACATTGAATGTACTCGCAAGCTCTTCCCTCGGGGAAATAATACGGCATAGTTCATGCAAAGGGGTATCTCAAAGGAGAGCTCTATCCTAGGTTTCATGTTGTGCGGAAGTGTAAGTTTGTATTGTAAATAACAGTAATAGATTGAAAGCGAACTTTGTAAAACAACGATCCCAACGTATCACATCGTCCTCCGTGGTAGCCCTTGCTACCTCTCCTTTATTTCCTCCGCGGGATATCCGCACCCATCACCGCTTACCCTTTCGGCTTTCGCTCACACCACCCCGGCAGTGTAGCTAGCCTTTCCTTCAGCAATTCCTGGCTACCAATCCGGGTAGCGTAAATTGCGCCCTGTTGACACATCATGCCCACGTCCTTAATCCCAATTCCCAGCTTTCACAACCAAAACATATTCTAACCAGTGTGTGGCCTTACCAGTTCATGTCCATGACCGAGGACGCGGCTATTCGAATAGTTTTTAACACTCTGCAGAGGTTGTACGGCTTTACCCACAAGATGTAGTTCACCCTTAATGCCGAGCGCTAACGATACACCGCATGAGGTGTATTGGCAGGGCTAGTACAACGAGACCCTTCTCCCGTGTTCATGCCAGAGCCGGACTCGCTAGGAGGACTACCCGATCCTCTGCATCACGGATGACAGGGGTGGGACTCTCCCCCTTTGTGTCGGACCATATTCCACGTACCTTGTAAGACTCTACTGAGCTTTACCCCCACAATACGGTGAGACCCATGAAGAGCTTTCCCCCTACGCAGTTCCGTGGAGATCCTCTAGGGATCTACCGGATCCACTAGCACTTCAACCTAACTTCCCACGATTCCGGGCTCCGGCATTAGACGAGGTACCAGGTCCAGTCCTTCCCATAAAGGACATGTGGACGTACGGTGAGGGAACTGATTCAGCGGCACTTAGGTTCGGTCCTTAACTGATTCGAGCGGGACTCCATAACCAACCAACTCCACGGGTAGCAACCGGCTACCCGACCATTCCTTCCGCCAGTAGCATCCGGCTACTCTACATCCTCATAACACCCTTAGCATTCCCGCCCGAATCCAAAATTCCTCCATCATTTCATGCGGGGTTTTCACAAATATTTCCTTTTAAAAGATTTCCTCGGCATGCATAACACGCCGAGGTTTTGATCCCATATCCCTCCCGTGCTTTGTAAAACTTGTTTTAACTAGAGCAGGTCTAAGCACAGCTACTGCTTATATTCCTACTACCTTGCCGGTCGATCTCGGCCGACTAACTAGTCCTAGGGTTACAAAAGACGGGTTCCAACCCTATGGCATATGCATCTACTCGGCATAACTTTACTAACATAAAATATCGGTGATAATAAAATAGCATGCAGGGTTTCGCAAACAAAATAATTAAACGTTGCAAATATGGGATTCGACATGTTCAAGGAGGGAAAGCTTGCCTGGCAGCTCCGGGTCCTGTTCCTGATCTTGGGGCGGAGGTGACGTCGGATCCTCTCGCGGCACGTACGGCACTCCGTTAACTATACGTCGGAAACGAACGGCGAATAAGAACCAAGCGACAAACTCCAAATAAAATTCAAGAATATGCAAAAAGGTCACATGAAATGACGATGGTTTCTAGCCGGGTAGGAAGCTCGCGTTACTAGGGCTTCATGCTTAAAGCTATTGCTATTACGAAATCATGATTCTAGGGTTATTTTACTGAGCTGCTAAAATAAAGAAAATAGTTTGAATATACGGAAACTCTACCTGTATAAGATATGTGTGGATTTAAATAGCTTAGAACTAATGTCCCAGTTCAATCCTACTGATCTTATGAAACCACTGACAATAGAGCTATCTACAATGTACTGGTGTTGCTAAAAACCTCTCTGGGATTCTTCATGCGTAAAGAGTATGAGGTTTAAATAAATTGGAAGATAATGTCCTAAACTCAAATGCTTTTGATTATGCCTAACAATTTGTTTAAAAACAGAATTCTTTTTGAATCTAAAATTTTAGGAACGCGCCTGGGGTTCTAATACTGGAGCTAATTGGCTAGACGTGGACCTAAATATGCTACGTTGGTTTAATAACAAAGGGCCGGTTCAGGAGCTAGCTACAGCAGAAGAAATAACTAAATGCACCGGATTAAATCCGCTCACTGACTTAATACGGTCGGAGGCGGAAAGTAACAGAGCGCTTCCTTGGATTAGCCAACCGGGTACTCACCTACTCGGAAAGGGGGCTCCTGAGCTCTCCTGCTAGGAACGAGCGGCGGCGGCGGCGGCGGCGTCTCAGGCAAGTGGCTCCCGGCGGCAGAGCTTGATGGGGAGGCTGCCGGGGCGGTTGCAGAGCCGAGGAGAGGGAAGGACTACGGGGAAGAGGCGGGGTTCCGGATCGATTGGCTTGGTGGCTTGGTCGGCGCAGATCAGGGGAAGGAGGCGGGTCTGCTCCAAGGAAAAGGGGCTCGGCTATGGGAAGCTTTGAGCTGATGTCTGGATGGAGAGGCTTGGTAGTGGCTTGAGGTGAGGGAGGGCTCGGGTGCTCTTTATATAGGGAGCTCGGCGGGGATGGCGAGGCAAGCTGGCGGTGCTCTGTAGCTTGCTGATGGGACAAGTCCGGCGACGGGCTTGGCCGAGGCTACTGAGAAAGGAAGGGACCTGGGATGCGGCAGCAGCTCGAGACAGGGCTTGACGTCGTGCGGCGCGCTGAGACGGGCGACGTGGCTCTGGCATCAGCGAGCGGCGCGGTTAAGCCGGCGTTCGGCGCGGCGAGGCATCAGCGGGCGGCACGGGTACGGCGTGCGACGTGGCGAGAGGCGCTCCCGAGGCAGCGCTGACCGGGGCGAGCTGGACGACGGTGATGCGATGGGTCAAAGAAGGAGATGGCGCACCGGCCGGGGTTCTCGGTGAGCTGGACGACGCAAGCGGCATGGCTTTGAGGCAGGTGTGCGTGCGGCTTTCCGGCGTGCGGCGCGTTGAGGGGAGCTCCCGAGGGTCTTCAAGGACGGTGAGCTGGACGGGGTGAGGTGACGGAGCATGGCAGGGCGCTCGGCGTGCGGCGGGGTGTTGAAGGCAGCAGACGGCGCGCCCGTGCACACATTGGCATGCTGGAGCTGCCCCAGAGCGCGGCCAGCTCATGCTAATGGCCGGCATTCACGTGTCCTGGAGTGCTGGGCTGGAGGTGTGCGTGTCCATTACGCTGGGGTGCAGAGAGGAGGTGTCCGAAGTATGTAGCAGGGTTTCAAGTCTGAGCAATGGTGCAGGGATGTGACGACTCCTGAACAAGGTGCTGTGACATGGGACTGAGCTATAAGGAAGAGGACAACTTGTTGCAGCCCAGAGGATGTCCAGTGCTCATGTTCATTGGGAAGGTCGACAAGGGAGTTCTGTAGCTGGCTGAGACTTTCCCTTTTTGCTTTGACTCCCTATTTCTTGTACAGAGTGCACACGTGCAAGGGTTTTGGCTTTGGCTTGACACTGCGGGCTGTGCAGCTGTGCATGCGTTGGCATGGTTTGAGTTTTCCTTACGTGACCGAAAGTTTTTAATGAAGGTTTTTGGTAGGTGGCAAACCGGATTCTTGGAATATACCGTGCCCATATTTTTTTTGTGTAATACGATTCCTGGGATGGTGGAAACTGTTACGCAACTTATCGATGATTTTCGGAATTGCGTAATTATGGTTTACTGTGAGATGCCCTTTTTATTTCCCGGGTTTCTTAATTATGTATACGGACATTGTTGTACCGGATATTATTACTTCGTGTTCTTTTCGTGTTAGAGGTGTTTGCTAATGTGTCCCACGGTTTCTCTCGGAATTCATGGGTGGGTCGAGGAATGACAGGCTTTACGGTTAGGGTTTCGGGGAATACAACCTATATAGGCGGGAAAGATCGGGGAGTTAGGGTTAGGGTTTTCCGAGTACGGTAGAGGGAGGCAGGGGTATAGGGTTTGAGATAATTCTCTTATTTTGGTTCTGGATGGGTTGGTGGTAAGGTACCGTCGACATAGCGACGGATACGGTGTGTGTATTGCTTTAGGGTTTTAGGTGCGTATATAGTGCGTGTGTGCGGGTCTGTGTGTGTATTGGTTGTGCGAAGGGTTTAAACATGTTCAATTTATATGCAGTTATATCGGTAAGCGGGATTACGGAGATTGGGGTGTGACAAAGACAAGTCATTTTCATCATGCAAGAGTCATGTGCCATCCGCGACCGTGGATACAACTAATCGATTAGTTTTACACTCTGCAGAGGTTGTATACTTTACCCACATGACATGATCATCCCCACATGCCAAATTGATCGGACTTGTACACACGCCCATCCGTGTGTCGATAGGGTGACCGCGATGAAGTCTTTTAGCTAATATCCCCTCAATGTGACAAGCCCACTAGGTTTCGACACGGAGGAGTGTACACCCGCTTACCCTGCGTGGCCCCCATTTGTGCTGAGGTCCTCGTAAGTACGTCCACCCTTTTACAGTACGGCAATGACGACACCAAAGCTCGACTAACCTACTCAACCAAGCCGGTGCCCATATAGCATGTGATTGTACCATTTTCACATTTCTCGATTCCAAGACTTCGGCCTTATTCAATGCGGGCGACCAATTACTCCTTCCAACCTGATCCAGCCGCTGCCTGCACCTTTTAGATGGTAAGTTTTACCCAAAGTAGAATAGAAAAATAGATAGAGGAAGAAATCAATGAACATCCGGCCCAGCTCAATAATAAGTTTCAGTAATAAGTGTCACCAATCTGAAGATCATTCCTCTAAGGAGACAAGTCAAAGCATCTTAGGGATAATTTAAGCATGGCTAAACATTTATCTACTATATTCAAAATTAAATAATAAAACTAATCTAATGAAGGTATCAAGTAAAAGGGCAACGAGTGGATAAAGGTAATGGGTGTCAATCAACACACTAGCTACAAGAATAAAACATCATGGATGTTTATAAACAGTAAAATAATAACGATTTTAGAACTATGGGATCAAATATGATCAAAGAAGAGGGGGCATGTCTCCATTGTCGTGCTGCTGATCTTTGAAGGCTGGTCCCAGTTCGGATTCATCACTCCCTACTCGCATAAAAGAAATAGTACAAGCAAATAAATAATAAATCCAAATTATATATTCTAGAATGCAATAAAAGAGAGAATCAACGACAGAATAATTCGGATGGAACGGCATGATGGCACAAAGGTGTCATTGTCTCAAAGATCAAAAAGGGTTTGTAGCGCTAGAGCATCCTTAACATTGATATGCTAAATAGAGGTCATAACCATATATATCATATATATTTATAGCATACAAGATCAAGTGTTTAATTAATATAGACTAGCATATTCATAGTGAACAATTAATTAAATAGTATTTTATTATTTTCCAAGTTAACATAATGATATTATAGTATTATATATACAAACATATAAAAATATAACATTATAATCTCACCCAAGATCCTATCATGCTAGCAGACACACAAAACCCAATATACTAGTACACATGAAATAGCGACAACACACAATAGCTGAATCATTAGATATGAACTACAAAACAAGCATGGCACAACATGTCATAACATGTGACCATGAAATTATAATTCCAGAGGGGAATTATAAGCTAACACGACATTTATAAAACATGATCAATGATCAAACTATATGAAATCACAATGGCTCGAATCTATAACACTTGTACACTATATGCCTCTGTGTATATGAGTCCTATACATGCTAATAAATTAAATAACTTCTATTGAGTACTAAACAAGTATAAACAACCTCATGGTATTACATTAACAACAAAAAACTACTAGATAATTGAACAATCTAACATCATGCATTATACAATATAGAAAACATGACCTATAAAAAGTCATAAATTTAATCTACTAGCAGGGTGCCCGTGCATTGCAACGGAATCTCAAATAGTAGAACAATATCTCATGTTTTGAGCAAAACCATAAGTCCATAACAAAATATACTGTTTTGCCTTACAACGATCTAATAGTACAATGCTCGTACAACACATTGACACATATAAAAAAATTTACGCACATGTGTGGGGGAAGGAACAGTACCATCAAGCCAGCTAACTTAGAACGTAAAAATTGGATTATGTTGTTTAGTAAGATAATAAATTTCAGCAGAGTAAAAAACTAACTCAGAACGTAAATATTGGAGTATGTTTAGCAGAGTTTGTTGAGAGTTACGTAAAGATTGGAGTCTGTTTAGCAAAATTTATTGAGAATTAGAGAGTTGGTTATGGGAAGATGTGACACCACCATCACTACAGCCACCAACTCAAATTTTATAGATAGTAAAAATACTATAACACATGTGATAAAGGATGAGAACCTCATGAAAAATTCAGTACTAAGGTATATTAGTAACAAAAAAATTAGATCCTAAAAATAGAAAGTATTTTTCTATTTAAATAATTAATACAATGCTAAAAAAATTATAGATAATTCTACACATATCATAAAATCATGAAAATAATCAGAGCACCTCCTATACATACTGGTAACCTAGGAAAAAATAAAATACTTCTAAATTTATCACACTGTACAAAGCTACATCAAACTTGGCCAAAAGCATCCCAAATTTGAGTAAATCATAATAATTAAAAAAACCGTTGCACATATTTGAAATCTGATCACAACAGTAGATTCATGGGGCTATAAATGATATATTTTTCCACTAAGATTGAGGACATGATGTGATGGGGATGGAGGGAAAGAGTTGAAACCCGAGAGCAAAGACATAATAGATGGATCCATCAATCCATGCAACAACTAGCAAATGAAGACACTGAGAGGGAAGAAAGAGGGAGAAGAGAAGACGGCGCTCACGGGAGTGGACAGCGGTGAAGAGGCGTTGTCGGCTCCGGCGAAGTCTAGCAAAGCGGGGCGGCGGCCCGGTGGTGGGTAGATGGTGGCTGTGCCCAGGCGTGAAGGGGTGGGTGGCGGGGAAAGGAAAAAACAAGGAGGAAAGGGGGGGGGACGACCATGCCTTTTATAGGCCGAGGGGGATGAGAGGTTGTCGGCACGGGCGACGTGGGCGTCGTGGCACCGGTTGCCAAGGGCGGCGACGTCGTGCGCGGGTTGTGCCGACGTCGTGCGTGTCGGTCGTGGGGCTGGCGTGGGGGAGGCGTGTGGCTTGGGCCAGGCGCGGGAGGAAGGGCTGCGGTGGCCTGGGCTGGAGGTGTGACACGGCTCAGGAGAGGAGAGGGGCAAGCCGTCCGGGCAATACGGCCCAGGAGGGAGGGGTGAGCAGGCCAGCTCGATTGTGGCCACTGGGCTGCATGGGGAAAGGAGACTGGCTTGAGAGAAGGAGGAGTAGTATAGGCTGGGCTAAGGACAAGAACGAAAAAAAAGAAAAAGAAGAGGGAGGGGAGGAGATGGGCAGCGGCCCGAGAGGAGAGGAGGGAAGGTGGGCTTCAGCCCACAGCCAAGGGGAGGATTTTAAAGAAGTTTTTGAATTAAAGAGATGATATATAAGAAAATAAAATTAATAAAAATACCCAAGGGGCTCATAAAAATCTAGAAAAAATTTCATAAATCAAATAGAGTGTGTAGATTCCAAATAAAATATTTTCAGAGAAAAAGCCTAAGAGTAAATACAGATAATTGAATATCTCCCTCTTTATAGTATTTGAATCTAAACAAAATCCAAATAAAATACATTAAAATTGTTTCACATTAAGTAATATTTTGATAAAATAAAAAATTAAAAGACTTAAAAATCAGAATGTTACATAGTTCCACTCGTAGAGACATACCACCCTGTCGGCGTAGAGACGCCTCTAGCGGTGGTCCGGAGGGACCCCCTTTTGAGTTCGGCCCAGGGGAGTATTGAGTTCCTTACGAACCCCGGTGGCTATCGGAGTTTGGCTAGGAATGAAATGACGCAAGGATTTACCCAGGTTCAGGCCGCCCCGGAAGGCGTAATACCCTACGTCCTGCTTGTTTTTGTATATATGTGTGTATATGGCAAGTATGATGAGTTACAGAGGTATGCACTGTTCTTCTTCTAGCTCTAGCCCGGAGGAAGAACGGTGCTTCTTTGATAAGGAGTAAACTTAGAGAGATCTAACCTAATGAGAATCGAACTAGGAAAAATGAGCCCACCCTTTGCATGGATCAGGCTCTCCCCTTATATACTCGGGGGAATACCACATAGGTCGGCAAAGGAGAACATGAGCTGTACTTGTGCTGTAGACGACGTGGGCGCTACTGGAAGCGCCCACACCTTCATTTAATGCCCACTTGGGACTTTCGGCCGGGCCGTCGCCTCGCGGTGTGTCGGAGCAGGGGCTCTGACACCTTTGCCTTCGGCGGGCCCCGCGGACGGAGACTTACGGGGTTTCTTCTGACTGGGTTGGTAAGTCGTCCCCTCACGGGCCCCCTGGGTCAGCCTCTCATGCCACGCAATTGGTCGCGCGGCGGCGTCCCCCATGGGGTGAAAAGGTTGACAGCGACAGGGCGTGCGGGGCGGCGCGCTTGGTCGGTCAAAGAATCTGTCAGCCCGGACCCACCCCTCAGAGAGAAAGAGAGGGATAGCTAACAGAGCTTATCGCCTGCACCGGTGGGACCCGGCCTGACCGTCATCATGCCCTCACAGGGCTTTGGGCTCCCCGTCGGAATGACAGGCATTAAATGCCTCCGCCAGGGCGGAGGCTTGCTGGAGAAGCTTGGCGCTGGATGAATTGCATGGACGAGGGCCCCACCAGAGGACACGTCATCCCCCGGGCACTCGGTCCCGAGCGACCTCCTTCGCTAGGAGGGGCGCCAGTTGCCTTCTACGCGCCCCTGAGCAACCCCGAGCGCTCGGGGAGCACCCGCTGGGGGGCCGCTCGGGGCGCCTTGAAGGGGGAGCCCGAGGGAGAGTGCTCGAGGGGCGGACCCCGAGCGCTCCCCTGGGCCCCACATCCGCCAAGATGCCGAGCGCTCGGGAGGGGACCCCGAGCGCGCCCTTCGCCTTCTGGGGCGCCGAGCGCTCGGGGACGGACCCCGAGTGCTCGCTCAGCGCATGGGCCGTGGATTCCTGGAGGCCCACGATTCCTTCTGGTTTGCGGATGCAGCCTCTGGAGGAGAACCCTGGTTCCTTGGGATTGGCCGCGGGCTCCGTACGACGATCCGGGTGGGGCCCAAGGCCCCAGCGACCGGAGCGCCACACGTCACCCTCTGCGGCATCCGGTTGGCCTCCGCCGGCGGTTAGGGGTACCCTGGGCCCCATTCCGCCGACACACCCGCTTAAATTCTCGTTGGAAAGAGCGCTCGCTGGAGAGAGAGAAAAATGAGAAAGATGGAAAGAGAGGCCGGGATGAAATAAGAGAGAAAAAGCCTAAGAGTAAATACAGATAATTGAATATCTCCCTCTTTATAATATTTGAATCTAAACAAAATCCAAATAAAATACATTAAAATTGTTTCACATTAAGTAATATTTTGATAAAATAAAAAATTAAAAGACTGAAAAATCAGAATGACTTAAATTCTCGTTGGAAAGAGCGCTCGCTGGAGAGAGAGAAAAATGAGAAAGATGGAAAGAGAGGCCGGGATGAAATAAGAGAGAGAAACCTTGCTTTGGGCATATATGTGCAGCCTGTGCTGTGCTTTTGGCAGTGCACTGTGCACTTCGTGGATATATGTGCTGTGCCTGCGCTGTGCTTTTAGTATATATTACAAAGATAATTTACTAGCTATATAAGGTCATAACACTGTTGGAATATGTCTTAATCAGCTTACATCTATAAGTACATCAAATTTCATTCAAAAGTTATATAGAGTGGAGCCATGACTCCATAAAGCTAAAACTCCATACTCTTTTTTCTCCCCTATTAAACAAATTGTCTCTAACAAGAATACTATCACGTAGCATTAACAAGAGGAAAACTTTAACTCCAGAGGTCTTCACAGACCAAACAAATTTGTTAGGTAAGATAAGGTAATGAGATTGTATACTCAACTAAAAGGATATACAAGCACCCCTGCAAGCTACCGGGCACAAATTTAGCACGTGTGTGTGCCATTACATTAACTTGTCCATGACAGACTTAGGATATAAAACTCTCAAAATTCCTGGTGAGCTTCTCTTATCTCGCACAAAATCGGAGTGCATGATATCCGCGCGGAAACCTCCTTCAGGTTCTTCGAGAGGTTAACAACCATGGGACAATCTGACTCTAAATCAGGCGACGGGAACCCAAATCAATTACGAGTTTTACACCGTCTCTGCAAGCTATAGCGACTCACATAGCCAGAGGTTCAAAGCGTGTCGTGTCCAATTTGCTCTCGCTGCCACGGACGCGCCGGAGTCGTGGCGGATGACTGCTCCAGTGGCGCCTTGGTGATCCGATTCGTGGAAGGCTCCATCCACGTTGCACACGAGGCAGGAGGTGGTTTAGTTTGTCTTTTTGTCTGTCGCCAGGCCAGACCCTGGTATCGGTCGATACCACCATCTCGCTCACGGGATTTTACGATAGCGCGTCAGTCAAACTCAAAGAGCCAGAAAAAGCGCAAGCCCAAATTCGCCACTCCGCCCGACTAACGTGACGAATCCAAGCACATGCACGAGACGTCCACGCCGCCGTCGACGCCCAGGTGCGGTCGTGCCTCAGCCGCGGAGACACGTGCTGTCTCGCCGGCGGAGGTTTGCGTGTTTAGCTTGGCCCTGACCGATGTTTGACCCCGCAGCAGGCGTCCAACGTGCCGCTTTTGCGAGCGGCCGATCTGCTCACGTTGCACCTTCTGGTTATAGCATTTTGCGGTACCGCCCGCCCTGCGTGCGTGAGCTGCAAAGTATAAGGCCCACCCTGCTCTTTTTCTCTTTTTCTTTGGATAAACATTATTGAGATTAGCTGGTTAAAACACCCGAAACTTTGGATAAACATTATTGAGATTAGCTGGTTAAAACACCCGAACAAATATTCAACTTTCCAACTTCGGATCTGCGTTGTGATTTGTGCTCTGCCGCCATCATCTCCCTCTATTCTTTCTTTCAAATCGTCACTAGCATTAGATTAAAAGAAAATAGAGTCAGAGACCTTAACAACCTTGGATTTTCGAAGGGCCGGTAGTATCAAAGGTCATGCCACCAACAACAGGAATGGAGCACGTCAAAAGAGAGGGGAGAGAGGGTAGCGCTGTCCACAAATGATGAGTTTGATTTTAGATAGTTAGAAATGACAGATTTAGCTGTGGTGAAGTTAACAGACAAAGAGAGAGGCATGTGAAAATGATAGGGGTATGAAAACACCGTCAGACCTCACCGGTGTGCTAATGAGACATGATGAAGATTAGACATGACGAAATATAGCAGCTATGCACATCAGGGGTCAAGAGGACGATGAGAGATGTAACAGGATGTGTTTAAGCAACGGTCCAAAATTATCGGTTTTATCAATCTCCTATAAAATACATGTTAAAATATATGTATGGAACTTTAAAATAAAGTAGATACGAAACAGAACGAGTTGATTGAGAAAATATCGACCGTTCTTTCTTCGGCCACAAGAAAACCAAACGTGCTTGAAGAAATAACGGGGGAAAACGCAAGGGGCGACATGTGAAAGGAATCCAATCATGTGGGAATACTGAACGAATTTCGAATTTATCAAGGACCCAAGTACAAACAAGCCCTCCTGTATAAAACGAGGCGGACAAACTTTGCCAAATTACAGCGAGAGAAAGAACTCGAAAGAGAGGAAAAAGAACGCAAGTCGCTAAACTTCGAAGGGGAGAAGAGAAGGCGAAGGAGATGGCGGAGACCCCGAGCAAGATCGAATCCATGAGGAAGTGGGTCGTTGATCACAAGCTCCGAGCCGTGGGTAATAACCTCGTAATTTTTTCTGGGGATTTGGTTTCCTTTTCCGGATCTAGATATTTTTAGTTGGTTTCTGATGTATCGATGCTACAAGCGTCAGCCAAATCCCTGCAAGTTCTCGGCGATTATTAGAAGTTTCGCCGTTTTCTTTATTTGATTTTATCTCGCGATTCTGTGTGTCAACTTCTTTGTTCTATGTTTCTAACGGGAGATTTGTTACCCAACCCCCTCCCCCACCCCCAATTGTGAGATTATTTCCCCCCTCAATACATTCTAATTTGTTACATTATTTTTGTGCGGCGAGGAAAGGTTGTCTATGGCTTACTGGTATCACCAGCTCGGTCGCGTACAATTGGTCGAGGCCCAATATGAAGACCAGCGTCAAGCTCATCCACGCAAGGTTTGCACATTTCTCATCTAATTTCTGTCCTTAATTTATGAGTTTTTTAATTACAGATTAACCTGTCATATCATCACAAGAATATCACAATGGAAGATTGATTCTGAAGTTGAACGCTATGACAGTAAGAAAGATGATTTTGAACATTGCAACAATAAAAGAGTAATTTTGAGCACTATCACAAAAGAAAGATTCATTGTGAAGATCATCACATATAAAATGTTGATATTCTTGTCTATGCATATGATTATTTCCTGGAAAGCCGTGTAAGAGCCAATCGGCATTTAGATCACTCGAGCGATTTTTGTTGTACTTGGATGCAGATGCTTCACACCCTTCATTTATATGTTTGTAGGAAACTTCTATGATGATTGGTGTAGTTTGGCTAACTACATAGTTTGTTTGCGTGAAAATCGTTGCTTGTATTGGTTTCTGTCAGTAGTAAATTTATGTTGTTGCTAGTATGATACTATGCTTGCGTTTGTACAATACAAGCTGTATGGATTAATTTAGGTGGCTTCTTATTTCTAAGATTCCTAAGGCTGGAAGAGTACATTATCGTTGATTGGTTTAAAGTTTCTAGCTTTGCAAATATCTCCCTGTCATTTGTGCATATGCATGACCATGGATGGCAGCACGACAACCTTACCAGTAGATATGCATTGTCCAATTCCATATGAAAAAGAGTGATCCATTTTAAAGTTGACCATTCTCTCGTCATGTATTTGCAAGCTGATTTGCTACTTGCCCTCTCAATATGCTTGTGGCTGCTAAATGTTCTGTGTTTGGTTTGTAGCCCCACCTTGCTCCATCAGATATTTGCCAATGACATGCTTACCAAATTTAGCACATTGTTTGGCACATTACTAAAATTTTGGCATGTGACCAACATTTAAATTTGGCTATCCTAGTTCATTTTTGTGCCAAGCTTGAGCTACCGAATTTATGGTCCCTGTGATATGCAATTCTGTTGGCAAGTTAGGTGGCTAGGTGACATAATCGAAACAAACCTTTAAGACAACAGGGGTTGAATAACATATGAAAAATATTATCTTTTCAAGTTGAAGAGTTCTGATGTCACCATAGGATGATTAGAGGTCACTGAATTTCTAAATCTGAAATCATCAACACATTCATGAAGTGTTACTAGCACCTACTGTTGAAGACTGCCGATGCACAGGACTACGTATCAAACTATCAATGATATGTTGACTGTGAAGCTGCTAAATATGACTTGATATTAACCCCAGCTAATGCTTTAGGTAGCATCCTACAATTTCTAACCGATATCCAATATACCCTATGAACCTTTCTGGATCTTGTCTATCATCTCAGTTAATTGTATTTTTATTTTAGTTCCTTTCCGTATGCCAATATAAGTATACAACAATAGTTGTTTCATCGACCTTTTTTATGGACTTTCGTGTCATAGTTTTTCTGTTGGGTGCATGTAGTCCAATTTTATTTTCGGATTTAAAGGGCCATACATGTCCGTTGTTGCACCCCATCATGGTTTCGGATTTAAAGATGGTAGCATTGCGGGAACTTCTCGTAGCACCCATGCTTGCCTGATAACGTTTGCCTGCAGATTGTAGCCTTTTCATGTACATTTTGACAAGTCAGTTGTTTAAATAGGTTTGACTATATTCTAGATGGCTGTACCTATGAATCAAATTGCCCATGCCAGAATTCGAAAATTTACTACCATATCATCTCAAAAACTGTTTGACCTTGCAGGTTGCATGCGCAGGCTCTAACGCTGGCGGCCTTAGTTGGTTCTGGATTGGTAGAGTACTATGATCAGAAGTATGGCTCTTCTGGACCAAAGGTGGATAAATATACAAGCCAATACATTGCACACTCGCATAAAGATTAAGATCTTCATGTTTAATGCTGGATACTGGATTAGTTTTAGGTTCTTTCTTGGGCTCCGTGAACCGGTTCCCGCGTTGGTTCCTTTCAATATTTACTGCGAAACAAAATGATACTTGCCAGGATTTTCCTGAGCAATGAGGGCCTAATACAGATATGACCTGTATAATTTAAACATCAGATTACACTCTGTAACATTGTTTTGTTGGCAATCTTGGTATTATTGTCTTTCTTCTTCCCGTAATGAACAGAGGGAGTTCCTATGTTGCACTTCTGAGATCCTTGTGTTGTGTAACTTGTGATCGTCATTCTTGTATGCCTCGCCAATGAATAAGAGAAGGCAGAAATGGGTCTAGCGATGTGGTTAACTAAGAGCATGAGCAATGTTGGTTTTTCCCCGGGACCAAGAGGACAGAGAGGGCCTCGGTCCTGATACCGTACACTGCAGCAAAAGTCGACTTGAGATCGAAGCTTGGAGTAGGAACCAAGCGTGGTACCAAGATACGCCTATTCGCCTTCTCCTCTCACGCCAGAGCAAGGACTGAACCTGATCTGGATGCGACCCCATCTCGGACCTGCCAAAGATGCCATCGTCGTAGCCACGGCTAGAGATGCTCGACCATGTCGCATCATCGTGACTTATAGCCTAGAGCCGCCTCTAAGTTGCGTTGGGTGTCGCTGACAGGAGTTCGGGTGCATTAGAGGAGAGAGTAGCATCCACGTCACCGTAGCTACTGGAGCTTGAGGAGGCCGCATGCCGCGTCACAGCGGGATTTGGGTGTAGATGAAAGATGGACAAGGGAATATCGCCGAATTTGGTTGGATTTAGGTGTAGATGGAATAGGGGAGGGGAAGATCGTCGGATTTGGTCGAAGACTTGTTGGATTTGGTCGGAGACTCGCCGGATTTGATCGTCCGTGGCTGGATTTGGGCGAAGAGGCAAGAGGGAAAAAGTGAGGGGAACAGGGAGCGGTCGATCATGTGATGGGGGATGGAGATATTTTATTGATAGTAGATCCCACCGTGGTATGTGAAAATAAACTACACACTACAGTAAAAAGGCCAACTTAGTCCCTCTAGTGACGTGGCACCTCTTAGTGCTGGTACTAGAACTTTACATTGTTTATGCTCTGACACGTCATTTTGAGGAATCGTGAACAAAAGACACGTAGCAAATATGTTCCTGCACAACTGTTAACATATTCCTCAGGAGATGTTTAGACTTTAGAGCTCCGTAGGAATTTGAGGTGAATTCAAGTTGGAATCCCATAGCAATCCCTTAAGATTTACGGAGTATCCTGCACCTCAAATTCTGATATACATATGGAAGTATTTTCAACTTAAAAGGATAAGTGTCTCTTTGGAATATAAGAATAAAAAAATACACGATTAAAATATCACGGCTTTTTGACTCCTACTGTTTCAATAATTTGCAAAAATGGTTGTTTAGATGCTCTATGAATTTTTTTGCTAGAAATGAAAATCTTATAGGATTCTGAAAAGCTCATTCCTCTGTCTCAAAGGGCTATGTAGGAATTTTCTCCTATAAGGCATTTTCGATCAAAGGAATAAAAAACACATGAATTTGACAAGAGTGCAAAAACACAGAAAAAAAAATGCAAGAATAGCCGTTTGGATGAATTAGGAAAAAGATAGAAAATGTGTCCAATCCTACACAAATGAGTGGAAAAAAGAGGTTGAGGTAGATGTTAACATTTCTATAGAATCAAGACATAGGAAATCAAGCCACAAGAATTTGATAGCATTATTCTTATGATCCAAAAGGTCTTTAAAGAAAAATTCCTAAGGATTGAAATTCTATAAGTTTCATATAATTCAAAGAGTGTCTAGAAAGTATAAACCTCTGTCTACTGCATGAAGAAAACCTTGATATTCTCTTCTAAAATAACTAAAATATGAAGACACGAGCAAAATGAGTACTACCTTACAAAACTGTTTTACATACTGTCAAACATCATGTGTCTTTAACCCTTAATATCATCTTAAATTTTTCATATTGTATACAAAATTATACGTAGAGATTTATCTCAACCAAATTACTGAATTTTATAAACAGATACAGCAAAATCTAGTGACAGTAAAAAGTTAAGAGGCCATGTATTTGTCCAAAACAGAGGTTTGTAACTGTGACTGAGGGAGTACTTCCACGGGCGACCGGGTTCTTCGTCTAAACCTTTGCATCAAACACCCTCCTCTCCCTTAACCTTCACGCGGCGCCGCCGTGGTGTTAGAACAGAAATGCCCTTCCGATGAGAAGCCCGGAGAGCATCGGCCCGCTCCTCACCCGCTACGCCGCCTCGCAGTCTCTGCTCCCTGGGGCCCACGTCCACGCCCACCTCCTCAAGTCCGGCCTCCTCGCCTCGTTCCGCAACCACCTCCTCTCGTTCTACTCCAAGTGCCGCCTGCCCCGCGCCGCCCGCAGGGTGTTCGACGAAATCCCGGACCCGTGCCACGTCTCCTGGTCCTCGCTCGTCACCGCCTACTCCAACAATGCGCTGCCCCGGGATGCGCTCGGGGCCTTCCGGGCCATGCGCGCGCGCGGCGTCCGCTGCAACGAGTTCGCGCTCCCCGTCGTGCTCAAGTGCGCCCCCGACGCCGGGCTCGGCGCTCAGGTGCACGCCGTGGCCGTGGCCACGGGGCTCAGCAGGGACATCTTTGTGGCCAACGCGCTCGTGGCCATGTACGGTGGGTTCGGGTTCGTGGGCGAGGCGAGGAGGGTGTTTAACGAGGCAGGCGGCGAGAGGAACGCCGTTTCTTGGAACGGCCTGATGTCGGCTTACGTCAAGAATGACCGGTGTGCTGATGCCGTCGAGGTGTTTGGTGAGATGGTGTGGGCTGGGATTCGGCCGAATGAGTTTGGGTTCTCTTGCGTTGTGAATGCCTGCACGGGGTCGAGGGATTTGGAAGCCGGCAAGAAGGTGCATTCTATGGTTATACGGACGGGATATGACAAGGACGTCTTCACTGCCAATGCGTTGGTCGACATGTACTCTAAGCTGGGGGACATTCATATGGCAGCTGTGGTTTTTGGGAAGGTGCCCGAGACGGACGTTGTCTCGTGGAACGCTTTCATTTCTGGCTGTGTGCTACATGGACATGATCATCGTGCACTGGAGTTGCTGCTGCAGATGAAATCTTCAGGGCTGGTGCCTAACGTATTTACATTGTCCAGCATCCTGAAGGCTTGCGCTGGTGCTGGTGCATTCGATCTTGGCCAGCAAATTCATGGGTTCATGATCAAAGCCAATGCAGATTCAGATGACTATATTGGTGTTGGTCTTGTGGATATGTATGCAAAGTACGGTTTTTTGGATGATGCGAGGAAGGTGTTCGATTGGATGCCCCAAAAGGATTTGGTTCTGTGGAACGCACTGATCTCAAGTTGCTCTCATGGAGGACAACACGGCGAAGCGCTGTCGTTCTTTTGCAGGATGAGAAAGGAAGGTCTTCCCGTCAATAGGACTACACTGGCTGCTGTTCTCAAGTCAACAGCGAGCTTGGAGGCAATTGGTGACACAAGACAGGTTCATGCTCTTGCAGAGAAGATAGGGTTCCTATCTGACTCTCATGTCGTCAATGGTCTTGTTGATTCATATTGGAAGTGCAACTGCCTCAATTATGCAAATAGAGTGTTTGAAGAACACTGTTCTGATGACATCATAGCTTTTACATCCATGATCACAGCCCTCTCACAGTGTGACCATGGTGAGGATGCAATAAAGTTGTTTATGGAGATGCTAAGAAAGGGCCTTGAGCCAGATCCATTTGTGCTAAGCAGCCTCCTGAATGCTTGTGCTAGCCTGTCAGCCTATGAGCAAGGGAAACAAGTGCATGCTCATCTGATCAAGAGGCAGTTCATGTCCGATGTGTTTGCAGGGAATGCTCTTGTGTACACATATGCAAAGTGCGGGAGCATAGAGGATGCAGATCAGGCCTTCTCTGGCCTGCCAGAGAGGGGAGTGGTCTCATGGTCTGCAATGATTGGAGGGCTAGCACAACATGGGCATGGGAAGAGAGCATTGGATGTGTTCCACAGGATGGTTGATGAGGGTATTGCTCCAAACCACATCACCATGACTAGTGTTCTCTGTGCTTGTAACCATGCAGGGCTTGTTGATGAGGCCAAGCAATACTTCAGTTCAATGAAGGAGATGTTCAGAATTGACAGGACAGAGGAGCATTACGCATGCATGATTGATCTTCTTGGCCGTGCTGGTAAACTAGATGATGCAATGGAGCTTGTCAACAGCATGCCGTTCCAGGCCAATGCTGCAGTTTGGGGGGCACTACTAGCAGCCTCTAGAGTACACCGAGATCCAGAACTAGGAAGGCTGGCAGCTGAAAGGCTCTTCATCCTGGAGCCAGAGAAGTCTGGCACACATGTGCTTCTTGCAAACACTTATGCATCTGCGGGCATGTGGGATGAGGTGGCTAAGGTGAGAAAACTGATGAAAGACAGTAAGGTCAAGAAGGAGCCTGCTATGAGCTGGGTTGAGTTGAAGGACAAGGTGCATACTTTCATTGTCGGTGACAAGAGCCACCCAAGGGCAAAGGATATATATGCGAAGCTAGACGAATTGGGAGATCTGATGAGCAAAGCTGGTTATGTTCCAAATGTAGAGGTTGATCTCCATGATGTCGAAAGGAGCGAAAAGGAGTTGCTTCTTTCTCACCACAGTGAGAGGCTGGCCGTCGCTTTCGCGTTGCTCAGCACCCCAGTTGGAGCACCCATTAGGGTCAAGAAGAACCTGCGCATATGTAGAGATTGCCATGTTGCATTCAAGTTTATTTCAAAGATCGTTTCAAGGGAGATTATCATCAGAGACATCAACCGGTTCCATCATTTCAGAGATGGGGCATGTTCTTGCGGTGATTTCTGGTAAAAGCGGTCCCACATATTTTTTTATATAACCTGTTGAGAATGGTGATGGATAGAGCAGTTACATGCCTTAAGGAAGTCTTACAATTTAGAAACTTTTGTAGGTATTTAGCTTAGTGATGTAACACTTTTTGAGATACTTGCATCACTGCTGCAGTAAAGCCATGCTTTCTGCCATTCAATCTGCAGCAAGATGTTCCGCCTTAAAAGCCAGAAAAGTCCATGAATTGGGTCCTTAGTTCTTAGTGTTGTAACATAGGAACATTCCTCATGTCTTATCATTTTTGAAACATTTTTATTCGTGATTGGATACAGCAAAATAAACCATTAACAGCTCCGCATTTGGACGTACATACTGTCTGACCGACTATCCAATTATCAGTAGCAGATCATTCATATTGTATTATACAACTCTGTACTAAATTGGTTTTTTTTAATTTTTAAAAAATTCGATATGCGGTTATATTCAAATTCATGATCTAATTTCATTTCAAAATAATGAAATGACAAATCCATGCATCAGATATAAATAGAAAATAAATATAAAAGTTGAATAGGTTTCTCTTCATTTTTGCCTCAAACTATCGCGGCCATGAAATTTACTTATGTATGAGCCACTCTGGTACTTGATATCCTATTTTTATAAATTCTTTTAGGTCCCATTGGGAACTATGGCTCCATGGAGCTGAGAAATATACAGAGTTTGCATGAAGCAGAGTTTTCTGAAGATATACAGGCCCTAGTGGTACATCTATGAATCACCAATCATAGCAACCAGATATCAATGGAAGAAATAGTGGTTGCCTGAAGAATTCATTTCCAAATAGCCTTAGCATATACAGAAGCTCAAGCAAAATAAAACTACTGCATTCAGAAGCTCACTGCTCTTCTTTTACACAAGGGTGACAAAAGGAGGTTGTAACTACTGATTCCGTGTATCTAAGCACCAGGGTAGAGGAGGACATGGTCTACAATCTGTCCTTCATAATTGATCAGAATATAAGAATCACAAAGTAGCAAAAGTACAAATCCAAGAGATTAATGCTACAGCCGCCTGTGGCTTCCTAGCTTCGCTTCAGTTACTGCGGGTTAGCTCTCGATTCCATCTTTTTCTTACTGTGTGAGCGACAGAAGCTTGCTTCCGACGACGGCTGTAGCCCTCTCTTTTGCTGCACAGATAACAAAACATTTGAGCTTTCAGAGAAAAGTAGGTGTGTAAAAGTGCAAACCTCAATCTTTGTAGGAATTAGTTTATATAGAGGCACCAATCTAGCAAGCCATGACAGGAAATTTCAATATTGTATCTAAACAAACATGGTTTTATGGCTTTCCAAAAAAGGCATTACCCCCCTATCCCTGTAATGTAGAATGTGACAAGAGAGGTATAAAAGCACCTGATGATAAGGCCTGCTGTGAGAACCATTCCTCCAATCGCCCATGAAATTCGTTCACCGACAGGCATTTCTCTCGCCCATCTCTGAAAATCTTTAAGATCCCAAGAGGTCACACCACTTAATGTTGGACGATCTTTTGAAGACGTCCATGAATCAGAGGTGGAATCAAAACTTGCTTTCCCCCCGTAGCAGAAAGCGTCATCAACTCCACTAGGGCTGGTCTCAGAAACTTGCACAGAGAAACCAGCAAGGCGACATAGCTCTGTGCCATTAGAAACCCATTTATGTGCTTTGCCACAAAGGATGTCACCTAAACCACAAGGAGACAAGATCTGGCAGAGCAGTAAGGGAGCATATCAGAAATCAAACTGCGAATTCATATCTAACAAAAAAATATCATAAGCAGCAAGGACAAAAGAAAATCTCATAGCTACTAAGGATTCTGCAAGCACAACAAAAAGAAATTTCTGCAGTATTAATAGCTATTTCTGAATGTATTGAATAGATATTGGCTAAAACATGTTTGTTTAATCTATGATCTGACTATGAAAATACCAAGCTTAATCTGGCAACCACACTGTACTTGCACAATAATAGATGATTGTTATACCTAGATTGTTTCAATTAGACATAACTTGAGCAGAAGGTGTTTACCTGTGTTTTTGTATCAACAGAGAAGTATGCCTCTGAACAAGCTTTGAAAACCATGTCACAGAATGATGCACATATAACAGGAGGTCCAGGCCTAACACCCACCCGTGGATCACAAATTGAGCACTCGAGCAATTCCCACAAATGAAGGCATTCCCCACTGCCTTCGCCAGTTGATGAGAGCTTTCTCACTGATAGCAGGGCAGGAAATGTCTGCGTCACATCGCAACATGTGTTCTGACGGAATACCCTACAGAGTGCTAGATCTCTGCGCCCCTTCACTGCTTTCCCAGGAGGTTTGCCTTCAGATGAAAAGGCAGGGAACCGTCCACCAGGTGAAACACATACACCTTTTGGTTGTCCTGTGGAGCAAGAAATTAGAAAGTACAGGTATACATCAGATAAATTCCAAATGTTAGATCATGTTTGCTGAGGACTCAACCAAGATAACATGCCTGAATCCTCCTATACCTATCTTAACAAGAAGGACTGATTCAACCTTGAACCACAATGTGCATATACAAGTAAGAGAATAAAAGCAATTGCTTTTATTTAATTGTTTATTTTTGTGGGGAAAAGCTCTTGCTTTCACAGCAAGTACCTTAGCAGGTCAGCCTTATGATCGGCAGAAGTGTCGAGAAACCAATATTACTGAAGAATACGGCAATGAAGCTTCTAACAGTAAAAAATTGAACTTGATATAGTCATACGTGATAACAGATCTTCTTATCCTATGCAGTATGAACTGATAACTTAGCACAATGCAAACCATGAATCCCAAACTAAACCCTAAAATACGCACAAATCACGGCCATTTCTGAAACACCATCCATCACTAAAGATTTAACACGTGAACTTAACTAAATCTAGGCATCCAGGGAAACTAATACTAAATTCTTAGTACAAACATTCGCAATAATTCGAGCGACTAAGCCCAGAACATATCGAGGATCCAAGAATCGCCCAGTGACATAGACATACACTCGCTTAAACAAACAAACTCTCCCCATCGATAAAAGCGAGACAACCAAGGAAACAATAAGAACCATATGAGATCACGAGGACTTGCGCAGGCGATTGCTCGTACCAGCCGATGCGATTGGCGCGAAGAAGAGCAGCAGCAGCAGCAGCAGCAGCAGGTGGAGGAGGAGGAGGAGGACGTAAGCGGAAGCCGCACGCGACGGTGGGGGAGGGCTCATCGGAGCCAACCTGCCCGCCGGCAGCGTCGCGGCGGCCGAGCCGGCCGGCGTGATGCGTCAGGCGGATAGAGGAGGCGAGGGAGGAAGGGGAAATCCGTACCCGGATCGATTCGCTCGCGGCGTCCGGACCATGCAAGTCCACAAAGCAAAGCTCTGGGCAATCTCTCGAGTCAGCACAGCCGTTGGATGCGGCATCGTGGTTCGTGCGGATGCATGAAGGCTCAGCGGCTGCGCTGAACAGGTTAACGGGCCGATCACAAGCATTGGGCCCAATAGGGCAGCACCGGCCCGGTTCCGCTTGCGACTCGCGCGCTTGCAGAACGCGGAGAGAGCTAGCGGATTAGTACCACATCGCCTGGCGAGAGCAGCGGAGGTTTACATAAAATGAGGGGCAATGCAGCGTAGCAACTAATATTTCTCGGCCTTTTAGGCTAAGATCAATTTAGTTTTATGAGTTTTCACAACAATTTTTAAAGTTATTTTTGAATTGCTGCTAGGGCCTGGCGGACCCCAACCGAAACTACATTCAAACATTTGAGTTGGGCTGAGCGAATTGGCATATGCCAACGGTCCGAGCAACAACGCTATCTCAGTGTTCATGCGAAACAGACCCTGAGCTACGGGCCTTTTTCAACATCGGGATTTCCATTGAAGGCGTGTATGAATTTAGCAGAAGGTAGTGCTTCGTAAGCAATGGATTGGAAGTGACGCGCGACACAGCAGCATTAGATGCCTGCATTCTAGTCGCGGAGTACACAAAAAGGGCAGGAATGCCCAGAAGGAAGAAGTAAACTATGACGAAACATCTCATTTGTCATCAGCCAAGCAACACACCAATAGTATTACACAGAGACGGACCGCTTCCTCCGTCGTCTACTTGCTGTAGATCGAGCACGTCGAGCACAGCACCCAGACAAAATACACCAAGGCAGCCTCAGATGAGCTCTTTTCATCCCATCTCACCATAATTAATCAACTGATTAACTTTGCGTGCAGCAGCTAATCTCCATCAGGATGGGAGGGAGGGAGAGGGAGAGACGTGATAAATAGAAAAGGCGCCGTTATTTACTCGATCCTAATCCGCTTCAGGTGGGCCCAGCTGTCCAAGACCCAGCCACCTTATCCATTAGGTACGACCAAAAGGACACGTACTCTCCCCGCGCGTGGGCCCCACGCCGACGAGCTGTCACGTACCAGCGGTACGTTACTCCATTCTTAATCCCATTTTCCGATCTCTTCGATCTCATCCCAAACAAGGGACTGAATCCGTTCTTCCTCCTCGATCTCTTTCCCTTTGTTGTCCCTTTTGGTAGCTCTACGTACCCACGCAGGCATGTCGGCATGCCTACAACCAGCTGCTTGGTGATCAGTGCGCGAAGCTGACGCCGCCGCCGCCGCCGGTGGATCGCCGGCTGGAGCGCGCGGCGGCTGCGCCCTTGGCGCAGTAGCTGCTGCCGGCGTCCTCGTCCATGAAGATCTGACGGCACCGGCACTCCACGCTGCAGAACGCCCTGTCCCCCCTGCAACATCGATCAAGCAAGCATGCATGCATGCGTAACATCGATCAGACATGAACTACTGACTTTGCAACCAGCAGCAGGAGCAGGCAGAGTTATCATGGGGTGGAGGTTTCTTAAGATGCAGCTGCGAACCTACCTGTACATGTAGATGTCATTGTCCTCGCCGAGCTCCTTGCGGCACAGCAAACAGCGCTGCAAGAAGGAGCTCGTGCTTGCGGTCGTCGTCGCCGCCGGCGACAACGAGGACGAGGAGGAGTCTTTGGGGCTATGAAGGGTGGCCTTGCTGATGATCTGGGGCTTGATGGAGTTGCTATTGTAGGTCTCTAGGAGAACACTCAGGCCAGCCATGGAGGGGTTGTCCTCGTTCTTTCTAGTTAAGCTCTGGCTTTTTCCTTCTTGCTGTTCTACTTTTGAGTGAGACATTTCTCCCAAGGAAGCAGGTTGGTGCTTATAAAGGAGGAGGTGTCTGTTTGTGGTGCACTGATGGAACAGGTTAAGGAGGTGGTTTGATTTGAGATAGTGGAGTAAATTCCACGCTAAATCATGTTTGTTTTAAATGATTGGTTGATCCAGATTTTAAAATATCACTACGTTGCAACACATTCGTTAACGGAAGATCTCACAAACTGACAAGTTGAGCGGGACTCAAATCAGGATTCCAATTGTAAAATCTAGTGTAGTGTGATGAATTTTTAAAAATCTAATTCAACATATATCTTTAGCTCAGTCCTTTCAACCTTAAGTGCATATATCAGAGAGATTGCCAACGAGACCGCAACTGGCAAGCAAGTGAGGCCCTTGAAGATTCCGGTGGCGATTTCATGTGGAAAATCTCAGCTGACCAAGCCGCTAGGTTTAATTATCACCTTCAGCGACCAATGCAAGATTTTTGTTGTTTCTCTTTTGTTGTCATGTTTGTGGAGGTGCTCTGCCCTGTTTAGCTATGCGGTTTATCAAAGCGTTGTAATCCTTACCCTTGGTTTTTAATATATGCTTGTCTTAGTTGTTTCAAAAAAAATTCAACCTATCATTTTTTTTAAATGCATGGTCCACAACAGAATTTACCCTCGATAATCTGCTGTCACAGTAGCCCCAAGCCTCTAACTCTTGTGTAAATTAACACGGGCACAAACTATGTCTTACGGTTTAGGTTTATTGATAGGTGATTGGATTCAGTGTATCTATATAAATGAGGAATATCGATAGTACATCGTAAATGTGTACTTTTAAACCTAGAAATAGGAACATAATTAACACCATTCTCTCCTACTTAAAATATTACAAAATCCCAAATTTGATATGTGAAACATTAATTTCATGAAACTAACATCATGAAACTAACACATGGAGAATTGTCGTTGAACCGTATTCCCTTTATTAAACTTGCTCTATACATATAACAGTCTTATTTATCATAGGTGAATTGTCGTTGGAGGACTCATTTATCATAGGTGCTCCTAAGAGACAAGCATTTTCACACTTTTTAACTTGGTGGCTAAGGTATATTTCACTTGGAGCCCAATTTTGCTCCAGTTGGGCAGGGTTGCTAAATTTATTAATAGCGTGTAATCAAAACCTGTAGTTGGAATTTCAGCCACTAAGATATTTTAGAGTTTCACTTTATGATAGGGTGCACTGAGGATGTAATCCACTAAGGCCCTGTTTGTAAGCCAAAGTCCAAAAGCCAAATAAAATCCCAAACAAACAGGGCCTAACTTCGACTACCTTTCCTCTAGTCCCATGTAGTTGAGCATTTGCAACTTGCATTCTTGTTGCCCATTGCCATTACCCAAAGGACGAGCAGCTTAACCTGATCTAGCAATAGTTGCAAGAATGGAGATGCGAGGAGAGACTGGCACAGCGGGCGAGGCTGGCTTTGCTCTCCCTTCCCATGTAAGGTGCCAGGACTCCTTTGTCGCTTGCGGAGTACAGATCCATTGTGTCCGCATGTGCTGTGGCCTTAAACGACGAGGTGTTAGGCTACGAGACAGCCGGCCCATCAAATCCGGTCAAGTCGGGAGTTTTTGGCTGTTTTTAGCTCTCCTTAACGTCGTAACGACTAAATTTTTCTATTAAATGGTAATTTTCTTCCCGTGACAAGTTAGATAGGTGAATGTGTCACTTATTATATAGTTGATTCACGATGCAGGACTATCACGTATTAGACCTATAATAGGGGTGCACCCTATATGCTCAGTCATGACGAGCCGACTAATATGCAGTCGGGCCACGATAGCAGCCCGTCGCATTCAAACAGCGCGCTAGGGCGCTGTCGCACCACAACGCCCGCCAAAAATTGCACCTACGGCGGCTGCAATGCGTGATAGATTGGCTATTGGAATGCACGAGATAGTTATTGGCAGTGAGTTGGAACATGGGGCAATTAATGGCAGTGCATTGGAGCCTTGCATGCACTGAACAAAATGGCAATGGTTGAAACGACGTTAATTGCTAAACCACATGGAGTATCATAAGTTTATGATGTGCCTATCACGCTGTTTGGGCATAACAGACTGCTATTGCGGCCTGACTGTGTAATAGTCGATGTGTCGATCGCGGCCGAACACGACAGACCTACTCTACTCTTGTTATATACCTGATACATGATAGACCTACGGCACAAATCAGCTATGTAATGGATGATACGTATCATCTATCTAGATTATAGTGACGACAAAATTGCGGTTTAAGTTTAGAAGAGGCTATTTCTGCCACTGCGACAGCACGACAGAACAGCCAAAAACTCGTGGGGTCGGCCGAGCAGTACAAGCATAGATGGGGCTACGGAATTGTGTAAGGGCAGGGTGGTACTCTTTACGTGGCGCTTCTGCCCGTGTTCGTCCAATGGGCCACTGGGCCCATGCACGTTGTCGTTTCTTGGCTCCTTTTTCCGTTGGAGTACCTTTGTTGGCGCTTGCAAGATCACCAGACATGGCAGAAGTAAACTCTGCAACCTTCAACGCGCATTAAATCGAGCGTCCTGAGGCCTCGGCAGCTCGCTCGTTCCAATCCGGCGGCTACATGAGTTAAAATTCGCCACGAAACAAACTCGTCGAGTTCGTTCGTTGTCATCCACGCGGAAGGGTGTGACGTGGCGAGTCATAAGGAAGCCACTTCCGCGAGTCCCTGAGCCAGCAGGGGCGTAAGTTCGACCCAGAAGCATCGGGAGCAGACACAGAGTCTAATTGATAAAAAAAAATTCATGGTGCACACGAGAAGTGTACACGGAAACGTACCATAGTTGTCTCAGGCCGAGTTTCTCTGGGTCTGCACGTGAGATCCAGTGTGTGTGTATGTTCTCGCGGATATGAAGCCAGTGTGATTCAATGCGAGGCCACGTCAAGGTCATCATCGTAGGAAGAGTCGGTGCAATACTGACTTTGATCACATCGTAGTCAGTGAGATGCTGCTACAAGACGATGCGATGCCGTAGAGGCGAGGATGTGTGTAGACAGTGGCGGATGCTACCGTGAGCGAGTATAGCTGCAAAGTATGGTGCGTGAGCCGGAGTGTATGGTGGATGTGTCAAGAAGATCAAGCTTAGTGTGTAGTGAGATGAGGATCAGTGAAAGTGAGCCTCTACTTGAGACCATGTGGTTAGCCTACATGCATCGGCTAAATGTGGCAACGTGACCGGTAGTCTAGATCATGTGTTAAATTGAGTCGATAAGTTGTGAAGCTACAATGAGTCGAGATTAAGGAGAAAATTTACGAGTTGATAAGTTTGAATTAGAGAGAAATTGTTGGAAATAATCTATACTTTTGAAGTATGTCATGTCCGAGTTGCATCTTTATTAGGTATACATGTTGAGTTGAGTTACAGCGAGTCATATATGAGCATGGCTAGTAGTGCATATGTATGTTTGTTAGTTTTTGTAAGGTGTCACGCTAGGAGTTAAGAGAAACTTGTATTAGTTTTGGTAGCTATTTCAGGTGGAGTCCCTTTCGTATTAAGGATTCGCTTGTACGAGTTCGAGCTGTGTCATGCACGCAGATTATAAGTTGTCGGAAAAAGAAAAATCTTGAGTTTGTGCATGAGAGTTCCTGTGCTAAAAGCCAACAGAAACTACTCTAGCTAGGTGGATACATGTCTTTGCTTTACCCGTTTTAGCAACGCCATCGCTGCTCCAACTTTGGTGCAACCACCGCTTCGGTTTCCCACGCTACCTCACCACCGGGACCTGTATACAGAACGCCACGACAACATTGACCAAAAGCACACTGCGATACCTGCCCGGCACACGCATCAACTGATGATGCAATGCATCATCACACACTACTACAGAACAGGTCATCTCTGACGGGTAGGAACAGCCCACTTGTGACGGGTGGAGCGCCCGTCAGGAACTAATCGTCAGTGGTAACATATGTTACCACTGACGGGTGCCCACGCCCGTCACAGATAACACATTTCCTCTGACGGGCAGGAAACACGGACCCGTCACATATGACCAGTTCGGGGGGACGCCATGGAAGACCTGTAGTAGTCATCGCTGACGGGTGCATAGAGAGGCACCGTCAGTGATGATATCTAACGTTGACGGGTACCATTATCGACCCGTCAGTGCTAATTTGTTACCTGTGACGGGTCAAAAATTTCCAGCCGTCAGTGCTAATTTGTTACCTGTGACGGGCACGAAATATTTACCCGTCAGTGATAATGGCTTACCTCTGACGGGTCAATGTTTCCTGCCCGTCAGTCGTAATGTGTTACCTGTGACGGGTAGCCTATTTTGACCGGTCAGTGATAATTGGTTACCAGTGACGGGTTTGGATTATCTACCCGTCAGTTATGATTTGTACCGTTGACGGCTCTCTTTGTTCTGCCCGTCAGTGAGAACTACCACGGTTGACGCAGAAAGCCAGCACCGATGTTGCGCCCGTCAGTGATGACCATATCCTGGTGCATCCCTGCACCATTTTTTGCTGGCTAGCCTCAGGATTTGCTAGCCATACCCTCTGTAAAACAGCCCAAGCTGTGCAGCCCCAGCTACACAGCCTCTCAGCAGCCCCAGCTGCGAGGCACAAAGCATCAAAAGCACATTCATAATTATATGAACTTCAGAAATCGGCACATATATATTGACAACATAGTACAAGACATTCACAATATATGAAATTCACAAATCTAAATTAATGCACATATATTACACCCAAGCATATTGAAATTCATAATAAATATGTCATCAAGTTTCTATGATGTTGCGGAGGAGTCGTTCGATGATCGTGAAGATGTATATCCTGCAAGAAGATAGTAGACGGCACAATATAACAACATTGTATTGAAACAAGAATAGGGTAGAAATCTACGTTGATAATGAATGAACCAATATTATTTGACAAGTCTGAATAAACAAATAAGTTTGTACAACTAGTCCTCAGAATGATGAGATGTAGCGGGTGGGGGCAGCTCTACGCCGGCGTAAAATTCACCGCCTGGCCGGACGACATACTGGTTGAAGAAGTACGCAAACGCATCTCTGATGCGGCATTGATCTTGTAAGTAGTCGTAGTTGTCATGCTGCATCCAGATTTTGAAGTCTTCTTCGGTGGAAAGTGGGTTCCAGCTTTGGACGAACGCGTCCATGTGCGCGCAAACGTAAAACCCACAAGTCACACTATTCGGCGGTTGCTGCCTGCATGGCCAGTCAAACCTGTGGGTGAGCTTAGGCGCTGGCTTTTTCCGACGCGCCATCCCTCCGCATGCCCTAAATTTGGCGTACGCCCCCTCAATGCACCGCCGAATCTTCGAGAAGTCCCGCCGGGGTAGTCCTTTCTCTCGGATAAGAGAATCAAAGTAAAATACTTTGTTCCAATCGGGGACTATGGTGATAAGGACCCAATGGTCGCTGCATAGACGAGATGACAGTCATGGCACCGAACTCGGCAACTACCCTATCCACCTGTACCTTCGCCATGTCCGGCGATGTTCTCTGATGGTGCGTCAGGGCCCCCGAAGAAGCTGGCATCAGTAGGCCGTGTGCGACGGTAACATTGGCGCCCGGCACAGGATAAACCAATCGGCATTTCGTGGGCACCTGCACCTGTGGAACAGTTAAAGGTTGGTTCTCGGCCATTAGAGCAGTGTTTGAAACATAAGATGTGTACGAAAGATTCTACTAAGTGCCATGAACTTACATTTAGGGTTTCGTACGGATACGTTGTAGCTACCCCATCGGAGGTGGCCGCGTTGGTAGAGGCGCAACTGCTCCCTCCAGGAACGTTCGGCGCACGATGCGTGGGTGGCAGCTCCCCATATAGCCTCGCGAACTCCTGTCTTGCCGCCTCTCGTGCCGCCTCTTCCGACCGTCTCACCAAATCCTCGCTGATCTCCTATCTCGCCGCCTCTCTCGCCTTCTCCATCATCGCTTCCATTAAAGCCTCGTGCCTGCTCCTTTTCCTTTGGCGGGCGGCATCAGCTGATTTGGGAAAGATTCTATCCCATGTAGCGGCTACACCGACACCTCGTATACGCCCAGTTTTCTCTGGGTTTCCCAGAGCAACCGATAGAGGTGTTTGCCACCTCTCGGAATGTACGGAATCTTGAGACGATTCCTGCTGGCTCAACTGTACCTGCAATAGAGACGTACCATATTTCACTACCGAGCGTTTAGGAAACAAGCTATTTACGATGGATTGACAGGACAGGTCGAGTGAGTACCAATCGATTGGACACCGCCTGGACCTCCTCCGTGGGGAACGTCACATCCCCCGTCGTCGGGTTCACTTTCGTGTGACCCCTGGCCCAGTTTCTGGCGCGAGGCTCCGATATTTCCTCGAAAGGAACTGGTTTCCCAGCCGCTCGTAGTGCAGCATCTTCTCTTTCCCATTTACTCTTTATCCCGGCGTACCCGCGGCTGCCAACTCTGTGGTTGAATTTATTCCTCGTTCGCAGCTCCTTGTTCTTCTCACTCTTGGCCTTGAACTCGTCAGTGCTCCTCGAGGCGACGAATTGGTCCCACTGCTCATCAGTTACTTTCGACCATCTTCTTCCCGGATGGCGATTTTTCATCACGTACTCCTTGGTTGCAGTGTGCCTCCAGTTCTTGTGAGCATTACACATCGTTATCTCCGCGTGGTGCTTCACCGTCTCCTTCAGGTGCTCCGGGACCTCGAACAGGTTAAACAGCGAAGTCAACAAGGCATCTTTCTCTGACCGGGGCACCTGGTTCCATTCGGGAGTAGTGATCGGGATGTTCTCCCGTACGAGCAGCCCACAGGCGTTGTTGAATTTCGACGCCGAGCTCGCTGGTTCACGTGGTGCGCCTGTGTCGGGGTCGACCCCGTGATGACTAAGGTCTGCGTCGGCAGCTTGTTCCCCGTTCTTGGTTTGCGCTGCCTTCTTGGTGCCATTACAACTTCGGCCTCGACCTCATCCCCAGGATTGAACGGTCCAGAGCCTCTTTTTTACGTAAATATATGAACTAGGTTAAATAAAGACCTAATGTGTTTATAATAAAGCTAATTTTTCGAAGATCTATATTTTTGTCATGTTAATATTATATTTGGGACATAGGTGATTAGAAATATCAAATTACTTTGGCTATAAAGTTATTTTCTCACTAGCAGCATCCACCTTCTTCCCACCACCTCCTAATTTTTCACCATATTAACATCCACATCATAGTATTATGTCAGAAAACAGTAGATATGGGAGATTGAGAAAGTCGTGATAGTCTAAGGACCATGGCTAGCTGCAGAGTGTGAACATAGTAAAGATGCTCTAGTGTAATTTTTGCTCATGATAGTTTAAGAAGAGAACATATCATGGAAGCAAAGTTTCAGCACACTTACCTAATATAAACACCCTATTATTAGTAAAAAACATACACAATTCAGATGATAAATGTGCTATGCTAACATTGTCAATACATGCCACATTCACTACTGAATGCAATAAGGATTATTTTTTCTCTCTTGAGAAACACTGCAGACCTGGAAATGTTGTCTATGAGCCCCCTTTGCGAAATCAAAATTTTATACTCCTATTCTTCAAAGAAAGCTCTCACCTTTGCACAATTTGTGTTAGAAACTTTATTAAATTCACAGTTTGATACAATAAGAGATATTAGGACAGCTCTAGTGTCTTATCTCTAAAGGACACTGGATTTTGGGGTTTTGTTGAACTATATCTCAAAAAAGAACCTCATCCAAACACCCAAATTCAGTTTGACTACCAGGAACTGATCGTATGATCTATGCCTAATGTTGTATATCAGGTGATAGTTTGCACATGTTTGTTACTACGAACACATAATCGGATTTATGCTGAAGTAGCTATATGGAATGGACATGCAGAAACTTTAGCAATAAGTCAGAAGGTTTTATGCAACCACATGGTCACCATCTTGAGTGCCTCTGTTTGAAAACATGTGAAAATATGTAAATACCTCTTACCCAATGAAGCTTTGCATGTGGGAAGAGAATTTTCATGGCCTAAGAGGCTAGGAATTAACCCAAAAACATACTAAAGTACTAAACATTATCAACTTCAAAAATGGAAGAACATTGTGTGCATATATATATTTTTTGACTTACCCGGGCACGCCGGAGTTGGAGGGAGAGGTGGAGGCGCCGGAGTGCGAGGTGGAGACGCCGGAGTGCGACTGGGAGGCGGCGGCAGCGGCTTGTGCGGCGGAGGCGACCTCGGTGGCGGTGGCCGCGGCGGAGGCGACCTCGGCGGCGGTGGCCGCGGTGGAGGCGGCCTCGGTGGCAGCGGGAGTGGAGTAGGTGGCGGCGGGATCCATGGAGCGGGCGCGGAGCAGTGCAGATCCGTCGACGGCGGCGGCAGCAGTTCGGCACAGGCGACTAGGGCTCGCTGCTGGTCCAGGCTTGAACGGACGCGCGGGCACGAAATTTTTTCTAAGTGTCTAGTCCTATATATAGAACACACTCATCACTGACGGGCAAAAAAAACGAACCCGTCACTCATAAATACAAGTGACGGTCACCAAATAAAGGCCCGTCAGTGTTAACTTCTCATCACTGACGGGCCAAGAACGGCCGCCCGTCAGTGGTAACGCTACACCGGTGGTACCGCACATCTTTAGTCCCACCTCGCCGAGCGAGCATCGCGCGCACTAGCTTAAAAGGGCAGCTGCGCCACCGGCTTTCGATTTCCTTACAACCTTCACTGGTACTTCGAGCCACCGCTGGTCCCCTGCGCGGCCTGGGCTCGTGGGCCTGGGCGCTTTGCTCAGGATAGGCCTGTGGCCGGTCCCTTGCGCGGCCTGGGCTCGTGGGTCTGGGCGCTGTGCTCGGGATAGGCTGGTGCGCCGAAATTTTTTGCTTCATGTCTAAGTTCGAAATTTTTTGCTTCATGTCTAAGTTCTAACATTTGTTGTTGTGTGCGCCTAAAATGTCTAAGTTCTAACAGTTGTTGTTGTGTAAAGTAAAAAATTTAGGCTTACCACTGACGGGCGTGACTTCTATGCCCGTCACTGATGACTAGTAACACTGACGGGCAATTATGCGGTGACCGTCACTTGTATGTATAGGACTAGACACTTAGGAAAAATTTCGTGCCCGCGCGTCCGTTCAAGCCTGCTCCACTCCTGTTTTTGGTTTTTGCTGGAAAATAGAAGTGAACAAATTACATAAAGCAAAAAAATCGGGCACACCAGCCTATCCCGAGCACAGCGCCCAGGCTCACGAGCCCAGGCCGCGCAAGGGACCAGCCATAGGCCTATCCCGAGCACAGCACCCAGGCCCACGAGCCCAGGCCGCGCAAGGGACCAGCCATAGGCCTATCCCGAGCACAGCACCCAGGCCCACGAGCCCAGGCCGCGCAGGGAACCAGCGGTGGCTCGAAGTACCAGTGAAGGTTGTAAGGAATTCGGAAACCGGTGGCGCAGCTGCCCTTTTAAGCTGGTGCGCGCGCTGGTCGCTCGGCGAGGTGGGACTAAAGATTTGCGGTAGCAGCGGTGGTTGCTTTAGCACAGACGGGCTTCCTCTCCATGCCCGTCAGTGATGTTAGTTAATACTGACGGGCCTTTATGTAGTGCCCGTCAGTGATGATTAGTTAACACTGACGGGCTTACTCTCCATGCCCGTCAGTGTTATTTAGCAGTGACGGTCTCCTAATAAAGGCCCGTCAGTGTTGGCTTCATCTTAGTGTTTCCAGAGTCTAAGACTCGGGTGAATAGCTTAAGTTTGTCACCTGAGAATGAACAGGATAGCTTGAGTTTGTCACCTGAGACAGTAGGTGGGTAATCTCACCATCGCAGACAAATGGTAACCATAGCAATCCATCCATCCAATCAATTAAACATAAAATTGGCTCATCATATCCAACTTCCATCCATCCAACCAAATGCTTGCTAAGTGTAAAGGATTCATCACTTGCTGGGCTTCCAACATAATCAAAATTGCATATCCTTATAAATGACAACACTTATATCGCACATATATATTTATATCTACATCACATAAATGACAACAGTTATCTCGATCACACATATATATTTACATATCTACATCACGTAAATGTCAACACTTATATTAAGTTCTGTCGTTCTCCTCATCATCATCGACTAGCTTCTTCTCTTGATATGTCAGTCCTTCGTTATGATTAGTACGTACGTACGGCTTGGCACTGTTATCAGTATGACGTTTCATCTTTTTTTTTGTCTTCTCATCTTCATCTTCGGTATCCGGATCATCGAATTGGTCGTAGTCTTCTTCGTCCACTACACCATCCACTCCAACGATACTCCTTTTTCCTTTTCTTACAACGTGGCGCTTCTTATTAGATGGATCCAGTACGTAGAACACTTGCGCAACCTGTTTAGCCAATATAAATGGTTCCTCTTTGGACCCGACACTCCGAAGATTCACCGTGGTGAAGTTCTGATCTTCGACACAGACGTCCTTCAGGTGCACCCATCGGCAACGAAACACCGGGACCTTGGTCACGGTGTAGTCAAGTTCCCAAATCTCTTCGATGATGCCGTAGTACCTGCATTTCGGGCCATCAATACTACTTTTAGCTTCTATCGTCACCCCGGAGTTTTGATATGTGCTTTTCCGGTCTTGGGCCTCCGTATAGAATGTGTATCCGTTGATATCATACCCTTGCCATGTCACGATGTTTGTCATGGGTTCTCTTGCCAACCATTTGACGATTATTTCTTCTTCACATGTCGGTTCCCTTCCGTACCAGTACTCCTTTAGCCAACGGCAAAATTGCGCGTTGTGCGTCTTTGTGATCCAATAAAGTCCTCTATTAGGGTTTTCTTTGCGCAACAGTTGCTAGTGCATCTCTATATAAGGCCCAACCACTGACAGGTGTTGCAAGACCACGAAATGTGCTCTATGGAAGTCAGTTGCTCGATCGGTACGTAAAGGATCGTACTGTCTTCTTCCGAGTGTGCCGACACCAATGAGTCTACCCGAGTGCCGCGAACTTGGCACACCTATAGGTCGATGTTCAGCCATGTAATCTGTGCAGAACTCGACACACTCTTCAGCAGCATAGCCTTGCACGATGCTTCCTTCAGGTCGATATCTGTTACGAACATAGCGCTTCAGAATGCCCATGTATCTTTCAAAAGGATACATGCTGTGTAGGAACACGGGGCCTAGGCTCAGTATCTCCGGAGCGATATGTATCATGAGATGTACCATGATATCGAAGAATGTAGGAGGGAAGTACATCTCTAGTTCGCAGATGGTCACGACGATCTCTTGCTTAAGTTTATGAAGGCGATCTGGGCTAATTGACTTCTGAGAGATCGTGTTGAAAAAGCTACAAAGGTTGGTGACGGTCTTGCGGACTCCTGGCTCCATTAGGCCTCTAATTGCAATGGGTAGAATCTGTGTCGTCATCACATGACAATCATGAGATTTCATACCAATTAATTTCAAGTCCTTCATCGATACAAGTTTCTTTATGTTTGCCGAATATCCGGAAGGAACTTTGACCCCAGCAAGACACTCGCACAATCTCTTCTTCTCCGCTTTGCTCAGGGTGTAACAGGCGGGAGGTAGGCGCGTCTTGACTCTCAAATCACCCTTGTTTGTCTTTGACGTTATCTGTTCGGACCACAGCTCTGGTCTGACGCCCATCTGTTCCATGTCAAGCCGTGCCTTGACACCATCTTTTGTCTTGTCTGGAATGTTCAGCAAAATACCAACCAAGCTGTCGCACACATTTTTCTCGACATGCATGACATCAATACTGTGACGGGTGTGTAGAACTTGCCAGTAAGGCAGGTCCCAAAATAGCGACTTCCTCTTCCAGATGCCCGGTCTTAGCTCTTGTGTCTTTCCGGGTACAATGTCGATATCCTTGACAATCTCGTATATCTGTGCACCGGTCTTCTCCACCGGCTTCGAACGATTTTCCACTTCTCCGTTAAACTTAATTGGGCACTGCCTCCATGGATCGTTTTTGGCCAGCCACCTTCGGTGACCCATATACACGATTTTCCTCGAGTTCTGTAAGAATGAACTCGCAGTCTCTTCTTGGCACGAGACACAAGCTTCGTATCCTTTCACACTCTGGCCAGATGAGTTTCTGAGCGCTGGATAGTCATTGACCGTAGTGAACAACATAGCTCGTAGCTGGAAATACTCTACTTTATCAGCGTCCCAAACCTCAGCCCCCTGGTGCCAGAGTGTCTTTAGTTCCTCCTTCATTGGCTGCATGTACACGTCAATATCGTTTCCAGGTTGTTTCGGCCCTTGGATGAGTACGGAGAGGTGTCTATACTTGCGCTTCATCGACAGCCATGGAGGAAGGTTGTACATCCATAGAAGGACTGGCCATGTGCTGTGTCTGCTACTCATGTTGCCGAATGGATTGATCCCGTCTGTACTCATCCCAAACCTTATGTTTCTCGCCTCCTCCCCGAAATCTGGAAATGCATCATCCACTGCCCTCCATTGGCATGCATCGGCAGGGTGCCTCAGGATTCTATCTTCAATTCGACCCTCCTTATGCCAACGCATTCGTTTTGCATCTTTCTTGTTGGCAAAAAACCGCTTCAAACGGGGAAGAACAGGAAGATACCAGCAAACCTTCGCAGGGGGGCCCTTCGCTTCATCGTCGTCCTCGTCACGATCGAGCTGGTTTGCAGTACGCTTGTACCGGGATGTCTTGCACACCGGACATCTTCGTAGGTCTACGTACTCTCCGCGGTACAAGATGCAGTCGTTTGAACACGCATGGAATTTTTCAACGTCCAATCCGAGAGGGCATATAACCTTCTTTGCCCTGTAAGTGCTTGTAGGCAAGACGTTCCCCTCCGGGAGAACGTTGGAAAAGAGCTCTAATAATTTTGTGAAACTTGTGTCCGGCCAGTTGTACGCTGCCTTTAGCTTTAGAAATTCGAACAAGACGGACAACCGCGTATGCTTGAGTTTACATCCAACAAACAACGGAACTCTCGCGTCTTCCAACAATCGTACAAACTCTGTGAACTCTCTTTCATTCTCCGGGGTCGAAGTCATTTCTTCCATATCATGCAACATGTCATTCAAATTCCCCATGCTATCCTCTGAAGATTCTGAATTAGCTTCTTCCTCGATAGCTACGCCGTGCTCATCCTCAACGAGGTCCACCGCTTCTGTCGGGTTTGCAACTTCTTTCTCTTCACCATGACATGTCCAACGTGTATAGCCTTCCATGAAACCCTTCGTCAGCAAATGTAGCTGCAACTCCCCCGTCGTCGATAACATTTGCATATTACTACATTTACGACATGGACAACACATCTTCGCTTTCCCCTTGATCGCCATATCCTCTTGAGCGACTCGAAGAAACTCGTTCAAAGCGGTGACGAAACTCTGTGTGGCACGATCTCCATACATCCAACTTCTATCAATCGATCCCTACGGCAAAATAAACATAGTTTCATAAAATAAATATATTAAATTAGCCATTTCTTCTCTCAGGCGAATAAAATAAAGTACTTACCATGTTAGAGACTAAAAACCCTAGAGGAGCTAGGAGTGACGGATATCGTGGGCCTTCGGGGAGAGGGATGTTGACAAGGAGGCTGCTGGGGTCTTTGAGAGGGGGATGGGGACTGGAGGAGAGAAAAATTGGCCTTTTGAGATGGGGGGGAGGAGAGAATCAGGAGCCCGGGGTAGCTAGCAATCTTTGAGAGAGGGATCAAGAGGCCGGGCTGGAGAGAAGAGGGCCTTTGGGAGGCGCGGGCCGCAGCAGTTTAGCTGGCGACGGCGGCGCACGCAGCTGGTCCTTGGGACGCGCGGGCACAGAAAGTTTTTCGCGCCTGGGCCAGATTTATATAGGAAGGAATACCACTGACGGGCATCAGGCAAGGATCCGTCAGTGTTAACTTATCATCACTGACGGGCAAAAAATACCGACCCGTCACTTCTCTTTATGAGTGACGGTCATCAAATAAAGGCCCGTCAATATTAACTTATCATCACTGACGGGCAAAGAAGGGCCGCCCGTCAGTGGTAACGCTACAACGCTGGTACCGCAGACATTTAGTCCCACCTCGCCGAGCGAGCAGCGCGCGCACTAGCTTAAAAGGACAGCTGCGCCTTCGGCTTCCAAATTCCTTATAACCTTCACTGATACTTCTAGCCACCGCTTGTCCCCTGCGCGGCCTGGGCTCGTGGGCCTGGGCGCTGTGCTCGGGATAGGCCTTTGGCCAATCCCCTGCGCGGCCTGGGCTCGTGGGTCTGGGCGCTGTGCTCGGGATAATGTGGTGTTGCTAAATTTTTTACTTTACATAATTTGTTCACTTCTATTTTCCATAAAAAAAACGTAAAACTAAAACCCAAATCCCTAGCGATAAGCAACCAGAACTGACACAGCGGGCGCTTCTAGAGTTTAGGGGAGGAAGATGAATGGAGATGAAGATGAATCACTGACGGGCAAACAATACCGACCCGTCACTTCTATTTATGAGTGACGGTCATCGAATAAAGGCCCGTCAGTATTAACTTATCAGCACTGACGGGCAGAGAAGGGCTGCCCGTCAGTGGTAACGCTGCAACCGCTCAGTGAAAAATCGGGGGAAGTCATCATTGACGGGCAGCCGTTCTCCAACCGTCAACGGTATAATACCACTAACGGGCGAACGAGTTTCACCCGTCAGTGGTGAGCTCTGTGGGCTAAAAAAAAATATAGTACGCCATCAACAATGCACATATACAAGACAAGAAATTTCTCATCCATTTCATCCGATTCATCCATAGTGAAAAAAAAAGTTAGTACGCCATCGATAGTTCATCCATTTCATCCGATTGCAAAATACAAGACAAGAAATTTTTCAGTTGTCCGTCATTTCGACAACTTCTTCTTTCTCTAATTCTCGACGCGCGGCTCCGAGCCAGAAGGTCCTCCTTTCTCGACCTCCTTCATCTTCCCCTCCCGGGCAGGGGCGGCGGCCGCGGCCCGGGCATCGGCGAGGGAAGCCTTCACGGCTTCCGCCGTCATGCGGTCCTCCTCGGCTATGATGGCAGCCATGGCGCGTTCATAGTTAATGGACCGACGTATCGCCTCCTGGAGCTGCCGCTCCTCTTCGACGGCGGCAGCGGCGTCGTCCTCGTCCTCGGGCTCCTCCTCGACGGCGGCAGCAGCGTCCCCCTCCTCCACGGGCTCCTCTTGGACGGCGGCAGCGGCGTCGTCCTCCTCCACGGGTTCCTCTTCGATGGCGTCAGCGGCGTCGTCCTCCTCCACGGGCTCCACGCGCAGCTCCGCGCCAGAAGAACGACGTAACTGCTCCGCCTCCTCCATCTGCTCCTTCTCCTTCAACATCTTGATGCGAGGAGAACGACGTACCTGCTGGGGAGCTTCGTGGCGGGCCCTCTTCCTCGAGGACGCGCTTTCAGGAAACTCCTCGGTCTTCTGCTCCCGCACCATCGCGGATCCGGCCGGTGGCGAGATGGTGAGGGGAGGAAGATGAACGGAGAGATGAACGAGAGGAAGATACACGCTCGGTGGGGTATGTGTTTTTTATAGCTTTAGGAGGCGAAGAGGCAGAAAAATGGTGACGGCTCGTCCTACAGGCCCGTCACTGAGAATAGCCGTCACCGGTAACAATGTTACCGCTGACGGGCAGGTTTTTCGCCCGTCTATGATGACTAGAGTACCACTGACGGGCAAAAAAACAAGATCGTCACTGGTAAGATTCGTCGCCGGCAGCTTGTAATCTCTGACGGGTCATATATTTTGCCCGTCAGTGATGACTTTCCCCACGCATCTGGTAGATTCACTACTGACGGTTCACCCGGTGCCCGTCAGTGATAACAAACAACTGTGACGGGCCTCTCCCTGCCCGTCAGTGATAATATGCAACGGATGACCTTTTTTCTAGTAGTGACAAAAAACAGAAAATAAAAAGCCACCGATCCATTTCGATCGCCAGCTCAAGCCAAAGTCCAGAAACACTAACAGCCCAGTTAGAACGAAACGACCACAAACAAAACCACTTGACAAATGTAATCCAACAGACCATCGTAAAAGAGCGAAACAAATCCCACGGTAGCAGAACAGCATGGCGAAGCGCGCAAAACAGTCTAGTATGGAGTATAGAAGAAAGACAACACGAAGAACAAATAGTTTAAAATTTGGACTGATATTAGCCCGTCGCCATAGCCACGAAATAATTTCAGCTACCCGAGCAACAACTGTGAAGTGTTGTGTTTAGTCAAACTCCTTTTGGTTTCCAAAAGCTGCCGTTTATGTCATTGGCAATGCCTTAAAACACAACTTTAATCACTAATTATTATTATTGTATATATAATTTAATACAATTAAGTATTTTTAACATAAATTTATACATATACTTTTTCAAGTACTAACCTAAAAGTATAGGAGATAATATTTCTTATCAAGTTTGTTTTGGAACCTTTTTCCCAAAAAGGTTTGTTTAGGAGAAAATACGTAGTACCTCTTGTCACTTGTCAGTTCGATGCGAGGTTTCATCTGAGAAAAATGAGTCATTAGAAGACTGTTAGAGTTTAATTAACATGTGTTAATTATGAGATAATCTCCTCTTGTATTAATCGCAGGCAGTTGCCTCCCCAACAGACACCTCTTCCAACCTTCGCGTCTGTTTGCTTGTGTCTCCTCAAAGAGACGCATCTCTTTAAAGAGACATGTCTTTTGGGAATAGCAACTGCCATCCCTTGTACTCATATATATATTTGTAATCACAAGTGTATCAATACACGAATCACATTTGATTGTGTCCAAACGCTACTTCTATTCTGTTCTACATTACAATTCTAAACAAAGACAAATTTATGTGTTAACGTGTCACTGTGGCACCAATTGCAATATCTGCCTACCTTGGTACTAGTTCGCAAACAAGGACGCAGCGAATTACGTTTGCTTGCCGTCACCGAGTTGCAATAAAGCGTCCTATTTTGTTTTTTTACCCTGCCCATATTCTATTTGTTCTATGTAGTAGGCATCTACAATGTTTAGAAGTTATTTTAGCCTCTAAAATGGGATCTGTTACGAATAGGCATCCTTCTAGAAGGGACGCATCGTTTGATCAACTTCCATAACCAACATCAGCAGTTGTTATTAACCCTAATTGGGTCGTGTCTTTTAGAAGAACAACTGCCATCCCTTGTCTCATGTATATATAAGAGATTTCATCATCAATAAAGTTCAGTTGATTGTTTTGTTCAATCCCTAATTCAAACAGGATCTACACCCTGTCTCTAAGCTTGCTACAGTGCATAATAGCTATTTTGACCTCTAAAATGGAACCCAAAAGTTATTTATCTCTCGCTCTATTCCTAACTCACCTCATTTACAAATGGACCTAATAAGCTTAGAGGCCACCTCCTCTAGTCTTAGAGGCCGCTGTCATTTGCATGCAAATGCTTGGAGGCAGTCTCTTAAGGCTTCCTCTCCTCTCTTAGAGGCCAAAAATCTTCCCCACTGTGAATGCTCGGCTAAGAAAATCAGAGAGCGTGCATGTACGCGTTTCCAAATACTCGCCACAAAATGTGGTCTTTTCTGTAAAAGCTTGAAGTTATTTCCCAATGTTAGTTGACGAAGAGAAATAAGCTGATTGTAACACATGAAATACTTAAATATGCACCTGGACGCGTAGTATTTACTGAAAGTGTAAAAGGACCAGGTTTCTTTAGCACTGTAGCAATTTAATAAGCAATGTTGGTAGATACAATATCTGATACACTTGGCTGTCCTGACAAGACAGTTCAACTGTTCAAGACAGAGAAATTCTTGGGAGGATTTGATTGTGGTGGTCCATGCATTCGACCCATACACTTCAGGGAGTTTATATTTCTCAAGACTGAAAGTCTTCGCTTTTTGAAATATATTTCTTGAAAGAAAAAGGACATCATTGAACCTAAGCATGGTAATTGGCAAACAACTATTACAATCTGTAAGGTTCTCTACATCACTAAGCATAGGACATGTCAAATGGTTATAATAAGGACAACGATAAAAGGATGAATGGAACAAAAATAGTTTGCACCAGGTACAGTGTGCCGCAATTCGGAAATGACGTGGGCTCTTGTATGGTTCATTGCACTTGGGCACTGGTTTTGCCCTGCCCCCAGTTGGCATAAAGGCCTGTTTGTTTGGTAGGTTTTTAGCTTTTTAGACAAAAATAGGTAAATAGGTGTTTTTCTGGCTTCGAAGCCAAAGTCTAGAAGGCAAAAAATGCCTAAATAAACAGGGCTTAAAGCAGCCGTAGCTTTACAGCACACGATGGGAATAAATAAAAAGGAAACAAATGCACACATGAAGACATGTAGCCAGATGGTTTGTCGACTGCGCAGTTGAGGACGTGCCCAGCCAAGTCGGCGAGTCGCCGGCCCATCTGGCGAGTGAGTTAGCTCAACATTTTGTTCAGAGACAAGACAGCAAAACTACCGATTCATTTCCATTCTCCAAAACAAAATTTGAACCCAGCGTCAATGTGATGTTATATAAATCGCCAAGCAGAAATATAGAATTCAGATGAGCGAACCAATGGTAATCCACGAGTCACCCACTAAACAGCTCACGAGAGGAAGCAGCTGCAGCGTATCAGTAGGGCGCAAGGGAAGTTAAAAACCAGTTCTAGTTTTCATGGTAGCATCACTGCACGGAAATGAGGAGTAACCACACATTTTTTTCAGGGTCTGGGGCTCAGAGCTTTGAAATGAGCTCGGTTTGAATGTCCTTTGGCGACTCAGCTTCCTTGGCGTCCACATCGGATCCAGGAGGAACATCAACGGCAGGCGAGCAGTTGAAGAAGCCATGAGGCTGGACAAACAAAACATTAAAGATTCCGTTTGTGAGATCCCTGCTATGATGTTATAGAGTAGATCTAGGACAACAGAACTATCTGTTTCGAAAAGCTTAAGAGACAAATGCAGAAAGAACTGAAGGCTGAAGCAATACCATGAGCATGAAGCCGCTGTGTTCCACTGGCATGACAGGCCAGTCTTCCAGCCTTGGGATATGTGTGATCCCGAAAACATACCTGTAGTTGCAGAACGCAAAAAAATTAAGAGACGCCTGTAGAATGCAATTTAGTGTTGCAAAACTAAATGAACCTGCAGATCTATACCAGCTAGCAGGTGGCGACAAACTTACCAGAGAACGATGTTGGTTTCCTCCAAGGATCTATCCTTGTTGACCCATGTAGCTAAACCCTCATGGATGCGTGGGTTCTGATTGGGAAATTCTCCTCCAGGGAACATCTCATCATTTTGTATGATGTAACCCAAAGGTTATGCTTTAAAAATCCAGCCCTTCTCAGGAATTTTGCCTCGGGTAGGGAGAATGGCAGACAATTTGAACCAGGTATGAGCTTGTAACCTGTTGGTTGCCCAGTACGATTTACAGTCCTTGTGTTCCTTACCTGATCAACATGCAAACAACAGCTTATCAAAAAACAATATGCAAACAACAGTGTCACAGAAAGTTTGCGGTCCACATGCTTGATCTGTGGTTGAGAGGCAGAAAATAACAAGCTGAAAGGTTATGTATGCTCCTTTACATAGACATACATGCTTGTGAATGATCAAGAACACAACACAATGAAGTTTAAGGAAAAGGAAAGACATGTTTAGCATACATTCTTACAATCCAATGTCGTGCAGATGAAGGGTCACAATCACGCATCGCCTGTAACTCAGATTTTAAAAGCTTCTCTTCGGCGTAGAATGCATTATTATGCATATTATTTGGGCCTGCACTTTCAACTTTAATATTTACCTCAACCACCTGTAATGGAAGCGGAAGAAATAGTATAAAATCATAAACCAGATGATAATGCAAAGAAGAAATGCATGTTCAACATGTGCAGTAGACTTTGATCAAATTAGCCTTAGATCCTCATTGATAAATAAAGGGCAGGTAAGATGGAATTAAATTGGTATGAAAATTAACAAGTCAAAAAGGAGTGGCACAAAATTATGCCAGAAGTAGCTGATGGAAGTGGTTAGGCGAGATTGCAAGATCTTGAAGTGAAATTTCTTTTATTACCACATGAAGAAAGCCTACACGACACAGCGGCTAAGCCACTTACCTGATTATAAGCCTCATTAGGTTTGCAGTCCACTGCCATGTCCATACGGGCAACAAAGAAATGTTGATGAACTGGTGCGTACAGACTAGGGGCAATAGTTGTGCCATATTTCCTCTGTTCCCCAGGCATTAGAGCTCCCAAGCTAAGAATACCAGTAAGTTTTACTTCTGATTCTATCTTACCATCCTACAATGAAGAAAATCACAATCACAAAAGGAAGGCAAATTACAACAAATTTTAAAAAAAAACTCAGTTTCGGAACTGTAGTTCCTTGGTAAGTAGAATCATAATTACACCAAATATTATAAGAAAAAGGTAACTAATACTCACTTGATAAAAGTGCCAATAAAACCCATATTCGTAATTAGCAATTGTGCATATAAATGACACAGTAAGCCTCCTTGACCGTCTAACTTCAGCTAATCCTGTTCTCCAATCTTGATGTTTCCAGAGGATTCCATGGTCCTCCTCATGTAAACAGACACAATTCTCAATTGTCTCCACACCCCCAGTAAAATTTGTAAAATGTGCATCAAAGTATTTTATGAAACCCAAGCAGTCACATCCCTATGCAAAACAATTAGTAACATAGAAGTTAGATTAAAGTATAAAGAATTACCACACAAACTAGTAATAAAAAATAAAACGAGGTTGAACCACCCTTTAGGTGCGACCATGCAAAAAAAACATCTTGGCAAGGGCACAAAACCAATTTGAAAAATTACTACACATTTTGATAAGATTATCCTCAGTGTAAACAACCAAACATTAAATTTCCAATCAAAACTCAATTTATGTTCGTAGAAAAAAAAAGGATGAATTCTTGGAAAATGATAAACTAAAAAGAATAAGCAAAGGAACAGGACAAAAGCTATTTCTGAAAACTACAGAACGAAAGCTATTATTCCTAGTAAATTACTCTTGTTGTTTCACTCTGCACAGATAAAGTTTTGATTATAAGTTTTAATAGCTAGTATATCACACTAAGAACTAAAACTCTTCAGAAAATTCTGAGTTGACTTAATACCCAACCAAGATGATTTGCATGGTTACAATGCGGGTAGTTTGGTTGTACTAGATATGTCCCCCAAAATCAAAATGTAAGACAGCATTTACCGAAAACAGCTAACGGACCTTCTTAAGAGAGTGTGCGTTCTTTCCAAGCCCATCTTCTCCAGCATCAAATGCATTCTTCCGATAATGTGGTTCGTTCGGATCTCCATAAGGAACAACCATTTCAACAAAACTCAGCCTGTGAGCAATGGGACGGCGTCCACGGTTTCCATCGACATATGCAACAGAATGAATAACTAAACCTTCTTTGGGGGTGAAGCCAATACGGAAGTTCCACTGGTCAACAGAAATAGCGAGTGATATTTCTAGACTAGGCTATATTTAAAACTAGCTCAACAGTTGAAACGGTAGACAGTAGACAACCATTTTACCTTCTGCCACTCCACAAAATAGCCAGTAATACGGAAACTTGGGCCTTCAGGTTGGCTGATGATAAGAGGTTTCACATCGCTTCTATCAACACCACCTCGTGTCTCCCCAGGAGTGTAGTTTCTCAAATGATCTGGTGGGGGAAGAGGGACAAACTTCCTATCTTCAAACTCTATCACAACATTATTCTGCATATCAACAATAACATGGATGCCTTCAACAGGACGAGCATAGCCATTCTCCATAGGGCTATCACTTTCAGTTCTACAAAAGATCAGAGGTTTGCCAAGCCTTCGATTGGGAGCATCAGCATCACTGTAATAGCCTGCACACCTATAATTAATAGCAGAAAAGTCATATTCAAAGTTCGATTTTATCACAAAAGGAGTTGAAATAGAATATTTAATAAAACATTTTAACTACAGAAATTATCTAGACATATTTACCATGCATCTACCATGACAAGCTCCATATCATCAATGCCTCTTTTCTTCATGGCTTCAATAAAAGGGGGGAAACTTTTTACAGTAGCTTCACATTCAGCATATTCCATTGCGTCCTGCAAACCACACAAGCACTATTAACTAAGTCTAGCACTTGACCTAATATAAGTAGATAAGGCAAAAAAATCCACAGCGTACCACTACCAAAATAAGCCTGTTACTTGATTTTAAGAGCCTGTGCAATTCAGGCGGTTATGCAAACATTAGTAATTGAAAATGCAAATACCACAATTTACCAGCAATAATTTAGAAAAGGAAATCACGTAAATACTAGAATTAAATCGCATGGTCATTACACAATAAATTTGCCAACATACAATATCATCAAGTGCTAAATGAACTGGATAAAATGTTCTAAAGGAAGAAAAGAGTTGTCCAACAAATCTATGGAGACTGAAAACATACCATTGCAGGCTGAACATCTGGAACAACTTCTGATGATATAACCCTGCCTCTGTGGTGTCCACCCCTAGTAGCAGCATGCACTTCAGAGAGTTCTACAACCCAAATACTAGTCTCATTTGTTTGTTTGTTGTAGACAACAAGCCTGGCCCTCCTAGGTGGCAGCCTGCTTGGAATGACAGGACCACCTTTGGTTCTGGGAAGTAGCGATGGTTGGAATGGTGGAAAGAAGTATGCATCAGCTAATGCCACGACATTCTTTTCTGGTTCTAGGAGCACAATTTCAACAAAGCGCATGCTGTCTCGTACCTATCATTTTGGAAGTGACATGTTAATTATTTACTTGAAGCATGTGCTAGTAATTTGATAGGAAAGGGAATAGGTTGGCAGACTTCAGGAGTTCTTCCAGCAGCTCTAACAGTTGCTACAGCCACAGCAATTTCAGCAGCAGATAATGGGTCTAAAGGGTGGCTTCTCTGGGCCCTCGTCATGATTGGGATTCCTGCAATTTTTCCCAGACAGAACATTACAAGTTGGGAGTGACGTAGGTGATGATTTTGATAACCTGGCTAAACTTGAGGTTTAAATTCAACAGAAAAATATCAAACTTTACAAATATGCAATTGTGACAGGTGGAAGGAATGTCGTAGGAGAACTTTTGCTAGTTGAACTTTGTGGACGTCAATTAGGAAGGAAAGGATGCAAACTATCCATGAATAAAGACTAATAACACAAAATATTTCTGAATTATGCATATGCGCGCCAGAAAACTGCACATCGAACTATGAAATAGGTCTGCAGAACTCTTTGGCTATCTGTGTCAAGCATTTCCAATTGGTAAATTGGCAGATTGGCACCATGAGCTACCTGTAGACCTCTATTTGTACCAACTGATAAACCAAATGGGCAAATCATATATGTCAAGGTATAAATGCAAGTCTTAAAATACTATAGTATCCAACAGTAGTCCCCATCTTCCTTCCTTAATTTCCTTTCCATTTTCGTTAATCTAATTTCAAGTTGCTCACTGCAAATGGAAAGAAGAAGCAAGGTAACAACAATATAACAGAAGAAAGCTATACCAGATATATGCCAAAAGCCCTTCTCTATTCACTACATGGACAGAATCTGATAATTGCGTAACCTAATTAGATCAGCAGACAATAAATTTAGAAATTGATCAGTTTCAGGGACAATCCGAACATAGTTGAAGCCAGTGATACGCCATATATAGCTATTGAAATTATAATCAAGTACAACAAAGTCAAGCTTCTCAATTAAAAGATACTCAAGCTTTCTATTCCAGTTATCTGTTGATACAATTCAGACCAAACATAGATAAGATAACAATACAATTAACTTTGTGATCATTACACGAATACCTTTTCAAGAAAAAATTGGTTAGACATCAGAAAACTGTAACTTGGAGCAAGTAGGCAATTATAGAAAACTAATCCACATGGGGCTCATTAGACACAATCAAGCACCTACGACTAGCAACACAGTAGTGCACCACCCCAACACTGCCTGTGGGCCCCACACTAACTACACTGATACAATATTTGCACCGCATGTGGGTGAGTCATTTGTGTGTCATTAGGTGCCGCCTTCCATGCAAAACATTCTAGTGGTCCCATATCCCCAATATCCAATAACAGTATGGTGCCTTCATAAAACACATCAATATCCAAATTCAGATAGTCCCTTATTTCCTAGCCATAGCACATCGATGTCAAGAAAGAAAATTAGTAATTACTGCAAGATAATTTAAGGAGACCGTTGGCTGAGTAAACTTTTAGCAAAAGCAATGGAAAATATATTCCTATCCCAAACACTCACTGCACTGTCACAGGATTAATTTAGAGAAAATTTATGCTGCCAGCCTGGCGCCATCTCCGACTTGCAGGGTGCGGCAACATTCTCCATGGGCAATTATACAAACGTTATTTCACAGTGTGTTGCACCAAAATTCTCCTTGGATTAATATATAATCTGGACTAGTAATTACATGTCAAATGTACCCGTGAGGACAGTATTTGCAATCCTTCAACAACACAACTTTAAGATCTAAAGCAAATACAAACAAACTAAGCTGCCGCTTTAAGATCTAAGTTCTAAGTTCTCCAATTCATACCCAGCTTCTGAAAATTAGTACCCTACCAGCACCCTATGCAACAAATTTTCCACACACCAATCTGATTTCACGAGAGTGGTCGCGATCAACAGAACGTTACCTTTTAGCATCCACTACGGCACGTCACTAGCGAGGCCCTAACATTTCCCGTAACCCCCATCAAATTCACAAATAATCACGAGTTCGCATCATCGGATATCACTTATTACCAATCCGGCAACGCAGCGTGATCCAAGTGATAAACAACAGTCGGATTCTCGAAAAAAAAAGTGATAACCAACAGAGCAACACGGCAGAGGTGGTTCGAGGCGACTATGAATCGTGATCATATCGTGCATATACCTTTAGAGGAGGCCTTGGCGTTGGTGGACGGGGAATCCGCAATCTCCTCCATCACGGCCCCGCCGTTCGCCGACGCAGGAACGGCGATCTTTCCGGTGGCAGGGCCGGCGCAACATCCCTGCGCCTTTTCCTCAGCTGCGGCCATTGGAGAGGGTTCGCTACCTGATCGTGCCCGTACCGTCGTCCGCCTCCTCGTACTCTCCGGCGGCAACGATCGGACATGCAGCACCGGCCCCTTCGCCTTCCCAACTCCTCCCACCTGCTTCGGCTTCCTTGTATAGGCGGTGGGGTTTCGAGGGTTAGGGTTGCGAGGGCCCTACGCCGCAGAATGGGGCTCGCGTCACGGGTTCACGGCGGCAAGCGGAAGCGGAGGAGAGATGAGCGGAGAAGCGGAGGAGGGGTTTTGGGTTTTTGGTTTCACTGTTTGTGCTTCGCTTTTTCGGGTGGTGGTGGACTGGTGGTGACTGGGGAGTCCGGAGGTGGGGGGCTCGCGTGGGTCCGTTTATAAAGTTGGCCTGCCTCATGTTCTCCGACTCTAGCTTTTCATGGAGCGGGTTGGTAAGTCTCGGGATATGTTTAGATAAAAGAAATTTAAAATCTTCAACCACTTCAAACACAAACGTTACTCTCGCCATCCAAGATGTGTTTTGATTCGTTCCGATAAAATTTTAACCATTAATTACTTTATTAATATATAGTATATGTGAGATAAAATCAGAAACATAAGTAAGTAATTTAATGATATTAATTTTACGTTACACAAATTACATATTAATAGAGTAACTGATGGTCAGAGTCTTGTCTTAACCAATCAAAATTTGTCTTACATTATGAGACAGATGGAGTATTATGTTATGGGTCCACCTCCTGTGGTTAGGTGACAGAATTTTTCCAAATCAATAGTCGATTTTTTAGGCAGTTGGATCTAAATTTAATGGTCTGCCCTTCTTCTTTTACCTTTAGTCACCACCACGCCTTTCCAACCCAAGCTCGTCTCTATCGGCATCGTTGCCTTTGACTCGTCATGTCTGGCGGCCACAACTGTTGGATCAAGCTTTCCCCTCTATACTCCCTGACTCCGGTGAACCCCCAACCCTAACCCCTAACCATTCCAGTGACTCTGCCTTGCTACCTTAACCACAACGGCAAGTTCACAAAGTTGAAGAATCCAATCAATTGCGACAAAATGCAAAATCAGTCGCTTGCGTAATTACAAAAGCGTCATTATATTTGTTATAAAAAAATTTCATCCCATTATATGTTCAATAGAATTAAATTTCGAATACCTTCAGGTACTTTTTTCAAACTATCACAAAAACTCTAGATTTAAGCGTATATTTCACAAAACTCCAGATATAAGGAGATTTACTATCTCTACTCCACGTTTAGTACTCGCCGTTAAATCCAACCATACTAACTAACCTGACCCACCTGTCAGTGTCTTGGCTTTGGTGGCACCTTCGTACGGATTAATCCAAAGCAGAGACGCTGACTAGTAGGCATGCCTCGTCAGTATGACGGTATGGTGTGTTTTAAAACATACTTGGTTTGTGATATATTAGGTGTTTAAATCTGGAGTTTGTAATATTTTGTACAAAATACCTAGTCTCACGAGAATGAATGGTTAAAGTTGTATAATAGATGTCCAAAATGATAAGTAAAAAAGAATGGCCACATGATCATCTGGTCGCTGTAATCTCGAGTTAATACCAGATCACTGGAGTTACTAATATTCATTTATAAAACCCCGGGTATTGTATACACGATAGCTCTGGTCTTGTACTACTGTATTGCACACTTGTACTATAATTAAGTTGTACCTGGCTTACTCGAGAGTGACCGTGTCGATCGACACCGGGATATATGGCCGACGCAAGACCTGATCTCGATCATATGCCGCACGCACTGACGAACGCTGTACATACATTTGTTGATGAAGACTCCGAGAGCTCTCATTCCAGACATTCTTTCCATGCGCTCGATCAGCTCGCGCTCCTCCAATTCTCCTTCGCCTTAGCCGGCCCACAGCTCTAACCAACCATGCAGGCACCACACAATATGGTCCCGACCTTCTTTCATTTGCAAATTACAAGTTGGACGCGAGGAAACTTAACTTGCGTGCAAACAGCTTGCTGTTTTCATCCAGCTGCAGCTTTTTATTTTTATTTTTGAAGGAGACTTGCTCACTTTATTAAACCGTAATAGGAAGCGGTACAATGCCGGTGTCTGGCGGCCGGAGAAGCCACACATGATGTCCAGGCGAGAGCGACGAGTGAACCGTGATGGAATACATGAGGAGAACCAGGCCTGGATCAAGCAAGGAAAACACCAAGAAATAGACACCAAAGATTATGCTGCATGTCTGGGCGCCAGGCCCAAGAGATGCAAGTAGATGCCATATTGCCGTGCTCGCACCAGCGATGCAAAGTTCCGGATGTTTGGTAGCCTGTAATGGCCCCTCGTCCTGGCCCAGCGGATGAAAATTCGGCCTCCCAGCCAGCCCGCGCGGTGCAATGTGGGCGATGCTGCGCCGATAGGGTCACTCTCCCTCTCTTTCATTTGCGCTCGTCTTTCCTTCGTCGCTCTCCTCTCTGTTCTTGCCCCCATCCGGAGCCCGCTAGGTTTGCCCTGTTTCTGACTATGAGTCGATGCATTACCGGTTAACTGGACGGTTTTGTGATTAATTTTTATGGGAGATGTATCTCATCAAGCCTTGCTTTTGAATATCGGGTTGGTGATGTTCTTCATAGAAGAATATTGCAATACCTGCTTCCAGTCACCTTACTTATTGTGCTCTATTCAAAACTCAGTTGGGAACTGGACGAGCATTAGGAGATAATACGTAAAGAAAAGGGTCTTGTTCTAGAGTATTGTTTTGGGTTGGGTTTTCTTGTAGAAGAGATGATGTGTAATATGTCAGTTTATTTATATGTGCTTACATTTACAATCTTCTTTAATACAATCTCCAAAAATGATAAGAACAACAATTACTTACCACCCGCTTAAATATGTATATACATGTATGATCAAGACTATGGAGTTAGCAAAAATCCAATCGAGCTCACCTCATTCTTCACTGGTATCCTCACTCTCTAACACAACTTACCAAACAACATATGCTATATACAACATCTTCCATACACTTTCGGATATAGCCTATCAAATAACGTCTCAATTCAATATGTTATGTAACATACATACAACTAAACTCTCATCTCTGTTCATCCTTGCATCCACCCAGCCAGGATCAGCTCAGCTAGGATACGATGCAGGCTAGAGGAATACAGGCATCCAAACATACTTGGACTTCTCCAATACAAAAATAAGTTGGGCCATAACGGCCTCAAGGTCGGCCATATACATTGTGCCAAAATCTTAAGGCCAACCTTAGCCTTACGGCTCGATCATAAGCCATAAAAAAACAATTATTTCTCTTTCCTCCTTTCAACTATCTAACTATTGAAGCCTCGGCACGAGAGAGTATCTTATGATACTGCTCTTTAGATAATATTGTAATACTAACATATAATATTATCTCTAAATATTCGTAAAAAGTTTCAAATTCTTTTAACAACATTGACACTATATGTATCTACCATGCCATAAAATTTTTAATCTAAATTCGAAAAAATTATGCTTATGAATAGTACCAGATTCAAATTTAGAGTGAATAGTGACTAACTGGTACTATTCACAGCTAATTTATCTTTTTTATTTCTCGAGTTGTGGGTCAAATTTGGATTTAAAAATTTATGCATACATTGATATCAATATTATCAAATAATTTAGTTTTTCAAGACTCTTTGAAAATAATACCGTGCGTTGATATCGGTATCACTAGTTATATTCTCACCTGGCATCATTGTCATGACGGGAGCGAACGAGGCATCGACCTCGGCCAAGGAATTTAGCATGATGCTGCATCACCACCAGTTGCGGCAGCGTAATTCAGTGGGGACGCGAATCTGGCTGTCTGGGGCTTGGAATCAGCCATTGTTTCCTGATCTAGCCGATGGCAGGTGGAGCAAATGAGTGGAGCAGTGGAGGCTGAAGAGACGGGCGGGTGGAGCAAGGGAGGAGGACAGTTGGGTGGAGGATGGAAGGAGCACAATGAGGCTGATCTAGATCTGTTTCGGGAGGAGCATGAATTGGAGATCTAGAAGGATGTCGACGATTGGTAGTGGAGGGGTGCAACAAAAAAAAGTTTGCACTAGAACCCACATTACGGTCTAAAGAGGCGTTAAAACATCGTGATATGCTAATTTGGCTTATGGCTCTCTTGTGTGGCATTTTATTGCCTCCTTGAGATATAAGGATTGGATTAGCACTTAAATTACACTCTTCATGCAGAATATAGGACGTATATATTTTCTAAGATTTAATTTTGACTAACGATTAGTCTAGGATTATCTGATACAGAATCGATACCATTGAAAAATACTTTTTAGTATGAATTCAATGATATTAATCTTATATCACATAGTCCACATATCGTTAAAAAATTCTTAGTGAAAGATAAATCTTGAAAAGCGCGTGCGTCTTATATTTCTAGACGGAGAGAGTAGATGATAACATGGACATATCATCTTAATATCACTCTCACCATTCTGGCCTTTTAGCTACTTTCACCACATGAGTTAGCACAATCTATGAGGCTAAGGTGTTACTAAATAATTTTATTTAAAACCAAGAGCATATATACCGTGTGTGTGTGAGAGAGAGAGAGAACATAACATTGGTTTGCTAAGTTTAGTAGTGGTGTGGTGGTTCTAAGATCTAGCACCCTCTTGCATCCGTTAGCATCGGTGCTAAGTGGCTTCTCTCTACTTTAGCCTTGGTTAGCATTTGAGGATACTGATGCTCTTAAAGGAGAAAGAAGACAGAAGAACTGGGTCTATATTCCTTAGGGGGAGTAGAAAGAGGGTCAAAGGGAGGGTTAGCTAAGGAATGGATCTCATGTGGGGTGAGATATATAGCGGGTCCACCTATCAAATGGCAGCAAAGAGAGCAGGAGAAGGGGTTTCTTTTCATGTGGGTCTCACTAAGATGAGAGAACAAGATTTATACGTTCTGGTATTTTTCACTAAGCTGAACCCTCTGATACGTGGCACTTTTAGACACCCTTAAGGGCTATGTGTTACGGAGGCTCTAACGGTTGTGGCCAGTTTGGCATCTGCGCAGTGCCTTGTTACGAAGTGAACTCTAGCTGATTTAGAAGAACCTTTTACAGTTCAGTGGAACATTCCTGTTTCCGACAAAAAGAAAAACTATCAATCAGTTCAGAAACAGTAAAACAAACCGTAGATTACGAGCTACTGTAGTATTAAACTAAACTTTAGAATGCAATATGATCATAGCGCACGGGCTTGGAGGAAAATGTGGCAGAGCGAGCGAGCGAAAATCTAAGCAAGTTGTCTTGTGCAAAACTGAAGACTCTCTATAGCTATTACTTCGGGAGATCAAAAAAGAGAAAAGAAACTCTGAGAACTTCTTTGATTTGCGATATGAAAATATTAAAAACATAAAATTATAATATCATATCATCTTAGATCCTACATGATTGAGAGGATGTTTGATTGCTCATATTAGAAATATAGGAATCTTTCCAAGAATTTGGAATCAATGAAATTTTTTTCTATAAGTGCAGTGGAACGAAATCATTAATTCTCTAAATCATTTAAAATTCCTTTGAGTCAAAGATGCCATAAAACTCGAAGCACGAACAAAGGCCTCCTGCCCGCAGCCCTACTCTACAAAAGTATTCCCTCCGTTTTGAATTATATGGTGTATTTTAACTATCCAATTTTATGAAAATATTATATTAATAGTTACAAAATCATAATCATAAGAAAATACTTTTGGATACGAATCCAATGATATCAATTTTGTGTATCATAACCTATATATTATTAGACTAATTGTTGATCAAAATATAAAATTAGACAGTTAAAATACACCCTATAATTTGAAACAGAGGGAGTAGAAAGTAGGATGGCTAAAATGCTGACTCCTTAATATGCAGGTATTTTTCTTGATCTTTCTTTCGTAGTATTATGCAGATCTCTTTCTTTTGTATTACTTGAAGCATAGCTACTTCTGACTCCAGACGTCAAATATGCTGATCCGTTGCTTTTTATTATTTGAATAACTATTGCTCATTGCTGCTCTTCCCTAGGAGAAGGTTTGATTGGAACTGTTTAAGCTACTCCCGTAATCGCCCACCCCTTGCCAATTGATTCTGCCTTGTTTGATCGAGAGCAAGGCAAATTGTGCAAAGGCTTATAACTGTGCAAATTGAGCTACAACTTGATTTGCCATCTACTTGTACACAAGCTCAAGTATTCCATATCTGATCCATAGACAAGGACGCCGATGATTCTTCTCAGCAGCCGGCTGGAACACAAGTGGTTAGTTTTTTCTGTGGTCCTTGACTCCTTGGACAACAGAACTCCATTTGCTTATGCAAAATGGCAAAACAACACACAATACCTGATCATAAATACACTCGGAGTCTTGGACCACAGCTGTTCTGTTCACATGTTCAAGTCTAAGTCCAAACTATTCCTTCAAGGGAAACATACCCATGAGGAGTCGCTACACTCCACACTTTCTCTTGCAATGCCATCAGTAAATATTTCTGGCCCTGGAAAATATAATGTAGTAACACAACAGTGACAATAAGATCGTTGCATCATTTGTTTATCATAAGAACAGTAAATCTAAAGAGCAAATAAAAGATCTGATATGACGCTAGTTCCATCTATATCTATACTACGTATTAAAAGATTCAGTTTTTCTTTCCTACCTTCACCCCACAAAACGTACACAAGTCACTCAGCTCCGTTCGATCAAATACATCCAACAACTCATATTATTTTGATGATTTACCACCTAATCCGATAGCTATCCTTAATTCACTCTCCCCGAATCTACGCCACATATGGCCGTCGTGCCCACGTTGCGCTCCGGCCATGCCCATGTGCCACCACTGTTGTCTCATTTGACACGATACAACCGCTATATATATTGTGCAAACGTAACACATGTATGCACTTGCTAGTTTACTTAATCTGCACAGTATATAGCAGCAGACAGGAAACCAAGGAACACAACAAATATCTTCGGGAGCTTCAAATTCCAACAACCCTAAGATGCTAGACGCCACTCTGGAGAGTCAAAACAACAGGAAGAGACATGGAGTTCGATCTTTAAAAGCAGGCTGGAGGGAAGGGAGGCCCAGGTGATCCACGCAACTGAAAACAGTCAAGCAGTCGGCTGCAACCTCAGAGTACGGATTAGGCAGGAATCTTGCTCATATCCCCTCCAACCACTCATTCCTTCCCACCACTCGTTCATCTCAGCCTGAGCTGGGCCACCAAAGAAAGCAAGCTCTTACCTTCCATCCACAAAAGAATGTTCACTTCTTCCCACGAACTCCTATGGCCACCGATTCTCCTTCCTCTTCTCCCCATTAATCATCTCATCTCTTTCTTCTAGGTGTTTCTCTACCCACCCCTGGTTTTTGCTTCTGCCACTCCATGTCTCAGTCTTCTCCTTTCTTTTCCATTGCCCGAGCACATGCTGGAGCAGGAGGGCGAGCTGCGGCTGCCGCTCTCCTGCTCCATCGCCCTGCCTCTCAGCTGCCACCTAGCATTCATGGTCCGAGGTACTTCCCTCTGGCTAAAGTGTCACCTGCCAAGACCCTGAATTCGCACCTGGGGCTTCCGCGTGCCACACTATCATCCTTTGCCAATGCCGATGATGGCCCCAGTGCGAAAGCAGATGCATCAGAGGCTGAGGAGGAGAAAAACGGGGGATCTGAACTGTCAGAGATGGCAAAGGCATTCCATATTTCACCACGGATGGCGATGTCAATCTCTCTGGTGATTGCATTCGCAGCCCTCACTGTGCCACTGGCAATGCGCTCACTGGTCTTTCATGGGACGATCAAAATGAAGGTGTTGGCATATCTGACCCTCTTGTCAGGGTTCTATATGGCATGGAACATTGGGGCGAATGACGTGGCAAATGCCATGGGGACGTCAGTAGGATCAGGAGCTTTGACACTCCGGCAGGCAGTGCTGACTGCGGCTGTGCTAGAGTTCTCTGGTGCATTTCTTATGGGTACCCATGTCACCAGCACCATGCAGAAGGGCATCTTAGTCGCGTCTGTCTTCCAAGGAAATGACTCCCTACTATTCGCTGGATTGCTGTCCTCCCTCGCTGCTGCTGGTACATGGTTGCAGGTAACACTCCATCACTCACAACCCTTTTGAGGTTTGCTAAACCATGCCAATCAGATGACGCAATCTTGTAGTTCCATTAGCATCACAGAATTACTGAGGCTCCCCAGTTTCAGTCTACACAAACAGAAGATGTAGATGTAAGACACCTTCAGCGGCATATTTATGATACTAGAATAGCATCATCTATCTAACAGGGAAAAACCTTTACAGTGTGGATGCTAGTTGATGGAGCACCACAAATTATAGCACTTGAATTTTATCTCTGATTCTATGGAACCTACTACATTAGAACCTTTTAGTCTAAGAAGTGAAGTAACAGCTCAGCAAAGGGAAAGCAGCTTAACAGATTCAACATTTATCTAAAGCACGGTTTTAGCCTGGTTGATATGGAAATCTTAGATCTATATTTTGATTTTTGGAATCCAGTTATAGGCAGATCCAGGATCATCACTGCAAACTTCATGTGCACTTTGCTTCCAAATCTAAGAGGTTGCTATCGAGAACTCTGAACATCTATGTCAACTAGTCAAAGTACAAAAACAACGAACTGAGGTAACTGAGCAGACAACGTTCACCAAGAATATAGCAACTTTTAGAAGGAAAATTTTATGCAATCTTGCATCTTAAAATGTGTAGAAGTACATACATGCATAGTTATGCTGGAGTAGACAATTTTGGTGGACCACTGATTGTATTATAAGCAATGGAGTTGTGGTATTTACATGATTGGGTGAAAATACATGCCTCCAAAAATATGTTTCATCCTCATCTAATGTAATACATCCTCTAAAAGTGCACTTCGTTTTACAGTCTTGAGAACCTAGCATATTGAATTCATAGCATCTACCTGACTTAACATCTTCTATTTCTTAGGTGGCTTCATCTTATGGCTGGCCTGTGTCAACTACACATTGTATTGTTGGGGCCATGGTTGGTTTTGGGCTAGTATATGGAGGGGTCAATGCAGTTTTCTGGAGCTCCTTGGCTAGAGTATCTTCATCCTGGGTCATTTCTCCTTTGATGGGTGCTGCAGTCTCATTTATTGTTTACAAGTGCATACGCAGGGTAAGTACTGGACCACCTTTCTTGCAATATGCTAAATGAGAAAACAAGACATATTCACTTAATAGTTAGGCAGACATCTTATGGAGCACATCGCACTGAAATTAAAATCTCATAAACAGAAGACAAAAACACTGTTCCAGAAAAGAAGAAAAAGTTAATTTTTCTACTGATCATGTTTCACTTCAGTTTGTGTACAGCGCACCAAACCCAGGCCAGGCTGCAGCAGCTGCTGCACCAATTGCAGTTTTTACTGGTGTCACTGCAATCTCGTTTGCTGCTTTTCCTCTCAGCAAGGTCTTTTCCATTGCTGTGCTGCAAGCATTAGCTTGTGGGGCAATAGGAGCCATCATTGTTAGCAGGGCAATAAAAAAACAGCTTGGTGACCTACTGTCTTCAGAAGCAGAAAAGATAGCATCTGCTGACGAGACAAATGTTCAGCAAGTTGGATTTCTTTCTGACGTCGCTGGCCCTAGAGGAGCTCAATTGCAGATTGTCTACGGAGTATTTGGATACATGCAGGTCCTATCAGCATGCTTCATGTCATTCGCTCATGGAGGCAATGATGTTTCCAATGCCATAGGGCCCCTGGCCGCAGCTTTGTCCCTTCTTCAAGGCGTGGCAAGCAGCGCTGAGATAGTCATATCGACTGAAGTCCTTGCTTGGGGTGGTTTTGGAATTGTTGCAGGGCTTACAATGTGGGGTTACAGAGTGATAGCAACAATTGGCAAGAAAATCACTGAACTAACACCCACAAGGGGGTTTGCGGCAGAGTTTGCAGCGGCTTCTGTGGTCTTGTTTGCATCTAAGCTTGGGTTGCCAATATCTGCTACACATACACTTGTTGGTGCAGTGATGGGTGTGGGATTTGCAAGAGGGCTCAACAGAGTCAGAGCAGAGACAGTGCGGGAAATTGTGGTCTCCTGGCTGGTCACAATCCCAGTTGGTGCTTTGCTATCGGTCTTCTATACATTGATCTTGACCAGGATTCTGAAATACTTTATGTGAGTGCTTTGTGAAATATAATTACTATTTTGAGAGGTACAACCTGTTGTCCCTTCATAGAATTTTGAGCATAGCAAAAAAAATGCAACGGTGAAGAGAGAAGCCAACTCCAAAAGTTTCGAGCAGAAAACTTTACAAGATTTGACAGAGCAAACAATCATTTTCTTGGCAACAAAGCACATGATTAGGAAAAAAGCTTTACGGTAACATGATTAGGAAAAAAGCTTTACGGTAAATAAGCATGTTACATACTCCAACCTTCTCTGTCTTTTTGTCTCTACTCTCTAATGTACTACCTTGTATTTTTTATTTTCCATCACAAGGTGGAATATCACAATTCCAGTAGAGCTATGATTAATTGATTATACATAATAGATACAAATTGGTTCCACTACCCTTATAATTATGCCACATTGACGATATTGTTCTTTCAGAACCACTACAAAATATATTTTTTGTCTTTTTCTCTGGCCAAAAGAGAAGAATCACATCATAAAAACTAACATGCAACTTCAGCATTGGCAAGAATGTAGAATTATAGAAGGTCAAAATAACTATTAGACTAAGGGATTAAACAAACTAAACAAAGCACAATTTGCTAAGAAATACTAACATTGTGGGTAATTTCAATTTTCAACTACACTATACTGGTCGTACAACTTGGAGAAACAAAGAAACTTTGCATTTGCATTTTGTGGTTTAATTACTAACATATATAGATCATCACACAATATAATTGACATTTTACAGATGGAGCTTCAGAAAAGGAACAAAGGGGGCATATTAGACATATTCAGATATTCCTAGCTTTCAAACATACATACCAAATATCATTGTAAAGAAACTTGGCCACATTCCGACGATGATAGAGCACTGGCTGTTAAAACCAGTTTTAGTCAAGTCAAGTCAGCATTTTAGCAGGTACTTCAACACTAAATGGTAGCCATTTCATAATACATATTCTTTTACCAGGGCAGTCATCTAGCGTGCAATAGGATTTTTCTTTTAATGAATCCTTCACGAGCTCATACATTTTATAGCTACCTACCGCCAATTCACGTATTATTATGTCACCTCTACATTACTGATTACATCAGTTGTCCTTCTATCAGTTCTACGTTCCTTTTGGGTTATAGAAATCGTTGTAAATTCCTAAGCAAATACCACACAAAACAAATGTTAAGTCAAGCCTAAACAACACAAAGGCAACAAATAACAGTCAGTCAGGCACTCACATTTGAAACTAAACTCTGTATTTCGATAAAAGCGTACAACATTAACAAGCTAAACCCATACATGTAATCCAAGTATTGGGAAGCCCTCGAATCCTCAAACACCGAGTAGCAAAGTAAAGTAAGATAACCTGAACACATTGATCGATCTAGTAATAAGCGAGAATTGGGTATCTCGAGCTGCAACAAGCGTACAGATTGGGCAGCAGAAACGGCGAAGTCCCAGGACACGCCGCGTCGAGCGATGGAACCCGGATCGGCTCAGCTGGTCTCCTGGTCGAAGTCGTCGCCGTCGGACTCCTCGACGTTGTCGGCGTCGTCCTCCTCCGCCTCGGCGTCGTACTCCTCCTTGACGTCGCTGGTGGGCTTGCCTATGATCACCAGGTTGCTGTTCATCTTGCGGATCTCGTTCAGCTGAGAGGCGAGAGCAAGCAAGCGCGGAGGACGAAGGAAGGCGTTAGCACCGCCGGGGGCGCAGTGGAAAGGGGAAGGAGGAGTCGCCAAGGAAGGAGAGGGAGAGCAGCCGTACCTTGTCCTCGAGTTCGGACTCGGCCATGGCGAGGAGGAGCTCGTCCTCCTGGGTGGTGGCGGGCACGGGGAGGAGAGTGGACGCCGGGATCAGCGGCGGCGACGGCCACTGCCGCATCAGCGCCGGGAACTGCAGCATCGCCGCTTCGGCCGCCGCTGGTTGGGTTCGGGGAGAGTGAGGGCTCGGCTTGCGAGGGATCTCGCTTCGGACTGAAATGGACGGCGTGATGGTTTTTCTCGCTCCGTTCCGTTCGGACGCCGTGGGCTGGGAGTTAGCGGGGAGGCAGAAATAAGGGGCCCTCCTATACGCTGCCCGCGCGGCTCTCTGTTACACGCCGCGTGGTTAGACCTCGGTAGGCAAGGAGACATCTAGATGGGCCGTGTGGTTATAAGTATGATTTACAAAACCATCTATAATACGATTTTCTAAGATAAAGAGTGAGTGTTAGGTCTCTGATTTCAGTAAAGCATTGTTATAAGTGGCAAGAGCCGCTATCAAGTATCAACACTAAAGGCTAAAGGTGTGTCTTGCTATGACATTAAAGATGTACTCCCCTCCGTCTTAAAGTATAAGATGTACACATATTCTAATATTTATAACTGGATCTATAATATTTTGATTATATTCAAAATTGATATTATTTGATTTATTTTTAAAGCATTTTTTAATAATATTATTTTTATATCACATAACTAATATATTATAAATTTTGAGATGCTTTATATTTTGGGATGGAGGAAATATTTAGTTAGTGCCCAAATTAACCCTGTAAGGTTTCGGATGGTCGTTCCATGAAAATGTGGGCATCCGTGCGCTCCGATTGCGACGAGCGCGCACCAAATAGTGTTCCCCATTCTCTCCGACCCCAGCCTGGCGTTTCCATCTCCACGTCGCTCACCGAGTATAAATACCTCTGCCTCCTGGCTCGATCTTGTCTTCCTCCCCAACACTTCCTTCGATCCTTTTCCGTCGCCCTCCATTCGATCGAGAACCACCATTTCGCCGTCGCTATGGATCCGACGCCGAACTCTCATCCGATCCTCGCCTACGTGCTCTCCCGCCTCCCCACGATTGCCACCAGGCTGCCGGGGTCCCCGTCGGCGCTCTCCTCCCCGCGCGACCTCGAGCACCCGCCGCCGTCCCCGTCCCCGCGCGCCCCGTCGGGCCCCGACGAGTTCGAGCTGGTGGGCCGCATGCCGGGCCTCCGCCACCCGTCCGTCCTCGCCTCCCTGACGCGCGCCGTCGCTGACGTCTCCTCCGCGCGCGACGCGCTCCGCCTTCTCGGCCCCCGCCCCGACCATGAGCTCGTCGACTCCTCCCGCGCCTTCCTCCTCTCGTGCTCATCGGGGAAGGAGCATGGGGAGGATGAGACCATCAACGAGAAGGTGACGGCCAGCCAGGAGGTGGTGCGTCTGGACGAGGCGCACGAGGCGTACGGTGCCCTGCTGCGGGAAGCGGAGGAGAAGCTGGAGCGGGTGTACCGGATGGCGATGCACGGGAGGGACGTGGTGGCGGAAGGGAGCGGCAAGGGTGGGGATCAGGAGGAGGGATCGGAGGCTGTGGACGAGGAGGTGGTGCGGGTGCTCAGGGAGGCGGAGGAGGGGAAGGTGGTGGAGCGGCTGTTCCTCGCCGACCGGCAGCTGCGCCACCTGCCCGAGCCCTTGGGCCGTATCCGCGGCCTCCTCGTGCTCGACGTCTCGCGCAACCAGCTCCAGGTCAGGACTCACTCACTAAGCCTCTGACTCTGCTCCATGGTTGTCCTCAGCCTATATTGCACATTACAGTTAGCGATACGTTTAGATCGATCGATTGGATATCGGGAATCGTTCATCTGATCCGGGAAATCTGGGCGATCGAGCGATATGTTGATCTTGAGGTTATCATGCATGCCCTAGGCACGAGGAAATTGGACTTTATTAGGTGATCCGGAATCGAAGATCATATTGTGGTTACATTAAGAGAACTGTTTATGCATGATTTTCAATTGTTGGCACGTCGAGATTACGAAAGATTTAGACGAACGTAAGAGAAATGATAAGACCAGCAGTATCGACAACGAGAAGAATTAATGCTGGTGAGATAAGTGTGGTCGACATCTACAAACTCTGACCTATGATACTTCTCAGACAGTCTCGCTTGATTATATCAAAATAATGTCATTTGATCTATGTTGCAAAATTATTTTATATCGTGCATTTTTTTTACTTTTCATGGAAATTACAGTTAAAGTTTTGCATTACAGATGGTGAAAGTTCAAAAACGACGTATATTTTGTGAACTGAGGGAATATAATTTTTCCTCGTGAGTGTAGAATGTATCTGTTCAAGTATTGCTGGTTTACAGCCACTGAAAACCGGTACACATAACACAAGGGGGGAAAGCTAGAGAACATTGTAAAGTTAGGATTTCCTATCCGTTGGCTTCTCCCCACAACTAAATTTGTTACCGATAGAAATGCATTTGTTTCTCATGCATCTTCTTCAAGATTGCAACAATGAAACGCGTTAATACGTAAGTTAGCCTTCTTTTTCCTGTTCTTGTCTGGCCCCTACCTCCTCTATACACTAGTTGCAAATCTTGTTCCTCGACAAGGTTAGAGACCCAGCTCTTGGTGCCCTGTTTTAGCAGCGGTTTACGTTGAATTCGCAGACTATCCCGGATGCCATAGGCGGGCTTGAACACCTCGAAGAACTCCGCCTGGCTTCCAACGCCTTGGTCACCCTCCCGGACACCATCGGGCTCCTCTCCAACCTGAAGATCCTCGACGTCTCGGGCAACAAGCTGAGGTCTCTGCCCGACAGCATCTCAAAATGCAGGTAACCAACCAGCCATCTTCCCGTGCATGCATCACGCATCTTCGTAGTTGCCAATTGTGTGATTCACTCATTCCGTAGCACTATCCAGAAACGCTTATCACTCGAGGTCCAAACTCCAGGTCACTGGTCGAGCTGGACGCGAGCTACAACGTCTTGGCTTACCTCCCGACGGGCATCGGCTACGACCTGGTGAACCTGCAGAAGCTGTGGGTGCACCTCAACAAGCTGCGGTCGCTGCCGTCGTCCATCTGCGAGATGCGGTCGCTCCGCCTCCTGGACGCGCACTTCAACGAGCTCCGCGGTCTGCCCACCGCTATCGGCAAGCTGGTGGCGCTCGAGTCGCTCAACCTGAGCAGCAACTTCAGCGACATGAGGGACCTGCCGGCGTCGTTCGGCGACCTGCTCGGCCTGCGCGAGCTCGACCTCAGCAACAACCAGATACATGCACTGCCGGACTGCTTCGGCCGGCTGGAGCGGCTGGAGCGGATCTGCCTGGACCAGAACCCGCTCGTCGTGCCGCCCATGGATGTGGTGGCCAAGGGCGTGGGCGCAGTGAAGGAGTACATGGCCAAGAAGCTACAGGCCGAGGAGGAAAAGCGGAGGAGCGCCACCGCGGCGGCGGAGAGCCCCAAGGCGTCGTCGCCGATCGCGTGGCTGTCCCGCAGCGTGTCGTCGCTGAGCACCTGGGTGTCGGACGTCACCGGGCAGGACAAGGCGGCGGAGGAGGACGCGTTCCTCGAGCAGGAGCTTTGAGCGAGAGCCTTTCGCTGCTCGATCGATGTACATACGCACGTCATAGGAATCAGCTTGTGCAGCTGACTGAAATGCGCCTGACTGAAACAAACCGGACAACCATGTGAGCGACGCGCTCTCTCTCTCTCTCTCTGTGGCATTTTCATTGCCCTAAGTATCTTCCTTCATTGGTTGTTTTTCCCAGACTACTGGACCGTAGTTCATTGATAGCTTCAGTTTTTTTTCTTGAAACTTTTTTGATAGCTTCAGTTGGCATATTGCTTTGTTCAATAATGAATTTTAGGCGAGCTGGGTGTCCTGAGACTGTTGCATACAGAGATGCATTGGATTCAAGATGAGCAAACTTTAAAGCCTTCTTTGATTGGTTGTTAATGTTCTTCTTTGCGACGGACTTGATATCGATGTCTTTTTTCTGAAAATTTCAATACTCACAGTAGTTCCAAACTTCCAACTTTCCATTTGGTTTATGGTGTTTGCTGAAATGGGGTTGCTCGCGTCTCTTGAAGTAAGCGAGGACACACACGCGCGTTTAACTACACGTTACGGATTTCAGGACATACACACTTCTGTAACAATCTTATCATACGCACACTCATTTGTATTGTAGTTAAAAGTAGGGCGGATCTGATCATGGTTCAAGATAATGCGCCAACGAATCCGGCTTGTGCACGGCTCAGTGGGAACGGCTGCATTTGCTATTGCCGCCGTCTACAGTAGTGTGCAGTAGGAACGTACATCCGCCCTTTGATTCGAACCGGAAGGTTGAAATAACACAGCGGAAATAGAGCTACAACAGGAGAATATGTCCCGAGCTCCCGCGAACAACGCGGCGGCGGTCTCCCCGGCCCTGCCGGCCGCAGCTTCCCCAGCCACATCCTGGTCGATGCCTCTCCCGCCGCCTCCGCGCGCGTTGCCAGCAGGTATGCTCAAAGTAATTAAGCCCCCCTCCGCGGCTCCTTCTGTGCTCGCAGGCCGGCCCTGGTGCCCCAGATCCAGATCTGCTGGCGCCGGGGATGGAGTTCGTCCCCGGAGACGCCCCTCGAGCTGCTTCGTCCTTCCGGCCAAGAGCGGGTCGTGAGAGAAGCTGTCATCCCTCCAATCTTCACTGAGCCGAACGGTGGATTGTCCCAATTCAATGCGGCAACCGGAGCTGTTAGACTGCCCCAATTCAATGCGGCAACCGGAGTTATTGGTCCGTTCTCTCGGGGCTTTGGAGACTGGAGAAGCTGCTTCAATCCTTCGGCAGCGCCTTCAATTGCCCATCCCATCGCTGCCAACTGCGACGCAGCTCGCAAGGAGGAGGGATGGGTGCGCGTTGAATCGCGCAGCCGGCCGCGCCGCGCGGCTTTGCCACCCTCTGCTTTCAAGCCGCGCCCACCTGCTTGGCTTGATGGCAGATGCTACCGCTGCCTGGAGGAGGGTCACCGCGTTGCTGCCTGCCGCGGGCCATTCAAGTGCGCCAACTGCTTCAGGATCGAGCATCGAGCCAGAGGATGCAACAACTCGCAGGCCTTAAATCATCCCCTCGCCCGTCGCCAGCAGCAACAACGCCAAGGGCAACCTGCTCCCCGGCAACAAGCAACGCCTGCCCCACCAAGTAGCGCCAACGCCTGATCCCCCTCGCCAAGCAGAGCCTTCGCTGCCGCAGTTCGTGCCCACCCCACCCGTCATGCCGCGCCTGGGAGCTGCCGTGTCAAGACCAGCTGAAGACCATGTGGTCATCTCGGCCACCCCAGAGATGCAGCAGGAGGCGACCCTGCTCTCCACCAACGCCGCCGTTGCCTGGCTCAATGGCTCCCGATCCGACATCTCTGCTCACGAGGTAGCTGAGGCTTTCACGGTCACCTTTGGAGCGCGTCCGGCGGATATCAGCGTCGTGCGGCACTACCCCGAGCCCTTCCTCGTGCGGTTCATCCACCACCACCAATGCACCGACGTGGTCACTCGGCGAGACTTCCCGTTCAGGAACTTCCACGTCCAGGTGCGCGCGTGGCGGTTGGAGGCCAATGCCGACAACGTGGACATGCTTCATCATGTGCAGCTCTGTCTGGAAGGAGTGCCGCTCCACGCTTGGAACGAGCACGTCGTGGCCAAGGTCATTGGCAAGGCGTGTTCCCTGGACTACATGGAGAATCGATCAAGGTGCAAGGCTGATGCGGAGACGCTCGGTTTGTGGGCATGGACGGTGAATCCGAGCGAAATCCCTAAAGTCAAGTGGGTCACGTTGCCGGCTCGCGGGTAGAACGTTCGGGGACTCAGAGGGCTGCGGCACCGCGTGCTCATCCATCTAGCCCTGCATGAGGACTTCTCCGACACAACCACAGACGCTGATGGGCTGCCTCCTCCTCCAAAGGTACATGAATTTGATTGGGAGCTTGGGGTAATTGATGGGCAGGGTCGGCAGTGTGGCCAGCGGGACATGCCTCGTCGTCGCAATGACCGAAGGGGCAGGCATGATGATGACGGCAGCCGTCGTGGCAAGCGCGGCGACGACAACGACGACCGGCGAGGAAGGGAGGCATACCATGGCCATGATGGCTGGGGGGAGCGTCTCCGGCGAAGTCTATCCCGCGACCCGCGCGATCGCTCTCGTGGCCACAACGACCACCGGGAGGACCGGGATCGCCGTCAGCGACACGAGCTAGGGGCTGCTGACCTCCTTCCTCTGGTTGGCACGCGTGGACGAAGCCCGCTGCGCAGTCAATCGCCTGCGGCGGGTAGAAGGCGCTCCATCGCGGCATGCACGCCGCCGGCGTCCCCCTACAGCGCCGTCATCATTGACATCCGTCCTACCCGCGCCGGTGTCTGGGTCAGCAACGGCCAAGGCAAGGGCTAAGCAAGCGGCCCGGCACATTGTCGCTCCAACAAGGCTCCTTGCACCTGCGCGTGCAATAACGGAGTTTCCACCTGGGTTCAAGCTGCTGGGGGTGCAGCGCGAACCTACTGATGCAGCGACGCTGCCTCCCGGGGCCGTCTCGGCGCCGGCCTCGACGATCACGCCGGTGGCGTCGCCCTCGATGATCTGCACCCTGGCGCCGGCTGGCATGCCGGCCACGGTGTCATCCCCTGGAGCTCTTTTCTTGCCGGTGCAACCTCCACTGATCTGCTCGGCACCAGCCCCCTCGCCTACACCGCCGCCGCCTACTAACAGGAGGAAGACAATGGCCGCTGGCTACACAGTGCGGAGGAGCAGCATTCGGATCAAGAGTCTACACCGGGGTACGCCCATCGCAATGATGGCGGAGAGGAACCTGTGCCGCCGGCTCGGCATAGTCCAAGCAGAGGACCAAGTCTCGGAGCGCGCGGTTGAGGATTTTGTGAATCTTTTCAAGCAGCAGCTCCCTTCTTCTGCGATTGCTGCGCTGCGCGCTTTGTTTCGTCTTGATTGTGAGCGTGCTGGCGCAGTCGAGGAGGCACTGTTGAGGCATGGAGGCCAGGCTGCAATGGACCAGGTTGTGCGTGGAGGGGGCATAGAGGTCTGAGAGTGATGTAATCTGTCATGCTAAGGTCTTAGGTGTGTTTTTGGGTCCTTAATGTTTAGACAACCTACCAAGTGTGTTTTGGGGTGGACGTTGTGGTGGATTGACAGCCTTTTTTTGGTCTGGATGTTGTGGTGGAGTGTGATGGACCCTGGGATGGCAGTTACGTTCCCAGGCTTGCACTATTGGTTTCCTTTTGCTCCTATTTTATTGAGTAGCACAAGTCTCCTCAATGAATGAACCTAATGTCTCAATCCTTAACTGGAATGTTCGAGGGCTCAACTGCCCAGATAGGAGAACAACGGTTCACGAGACCATCACCGCATCTGCTTGTGACATCGCCTGTCTTCAGGAATCCAAGATGCAGGTCATTGATGCGGCTACTGCTGCTTTCCTCGGGGGACACAGGATGCGTGGCTTCGCGCAACGGCCGGCTATAGGCACTAGAGGTGGAATTCTGATTTTGTGGAATGAAAGTTTGGTGCAGGCTTCAGATATCATCATTGGTGCTATTGCCTTTCGATGTCTATCCATCACCTATGTGACGACTATTCCTTTAGACTAACCTCGGTGTATGGGCCAACAGCCAGCAACCGCAAAGAAGAATTCTTTGCCGAGCTGATTGCCCAAAAGCCTGGGCAAGGTATCAAATGGATTGTTAATGGAGACTTCAACCAAATCCATCGTGCTAGAGACAAAAATAAGCGTAATGTCAACCGTAGGCGCATCAACCGATTCTGTGCAACTCTTCATGAGTGTGAGCTCAGAGAGATACACCTTCAAAATAGGCGATTCACCTGGAGTAATGAGTGTGACAATCCAACAATGAGTAAGCTGGATTATGTTTTCTGTAATCTGGAAGGGGACATTCATTTTCAATATCACATTCTTCACGCGTTATCTTTCTCCTTATCGGACCACTGCCCTATGCTGCTGGCTCCTAGCAGGGGTCCGAGGAAGCCGAGAAGTTTCAAATTTGAGAATTTCTGGATTAAGATGCCGGGTTTCAGACAAACCGTTATGGGCGCATGGGCTGAGCACACGCAACATCAAGAGCCATGCCAAATCCTTTTCCACAAACTCCAAAGAGTAGGGTTCAGGTTGAGAAATTGGAGTCAATCATTCTTATCCAATGCTAAGCTACACCTTCACATGGCGCTGCAAATTATTCTTCGGCTTGACGTGGCACAGGATGTCCGTACACTATCGCCGGAGGAAATAGACCTCCGTAAGAGGCTTAAGAAAAGAGTTGTTAGCCTTGCAGTACTTGAGCGTTCAAGAAAAAGGCAAAGTGCACATATTAAGAATCTCAAGGAGGGTGACGCTAACATGAAGTTTTTCCATATGAAGATCAATGCGCGTAGGAGGAAAAACTTCATTCACAGGCTGAGTAATGGCAACGGATGGGTCACAAAACATGAGGACAAAGAGTACATTATAAATCAACACTTCACAACAGCCATGAGCAAGGGTCCCCGGAGGTCCCAGGATTTCAACTGGCAATCCTTGCACCTCAACAATAACAATAATGATTTAAGTAGCCTTGAAGAGCCTTTCCAGGAGGAGGAGGTGATCACCGCTATCAAATCTATGCCAAGCGACAAGGCTCCAGGGCCAGATGGCTTCACGGGTGCTTTCTTTAAAACTTGTTGGAATATCATCAAATTTGATCTTATGGAAGTTATCTCTCTGTTCTCCAACCTTCACGCGGAAAATTTCCATTGGCTTAACTCGGCCAACGTGATGTTGTTGCCAAAGAAAGAAGGGGCTGAGACCATTTCGGACTTTAGACCTATTAGCTTTATCCATTATGTGGCAAAGATTATTGCAAAACTTTTAGCTACCAGACTGGGCCCCCTTATGAATAACCTCATCTTCCGAGCCCAAAGCGCCTTCATCAAGACTAGGAGCATCCATGATAATTTCATGTTTGTCCGGAATTATGCGAGACGTTTACAAAGAACCAACACCCCAGCTCTCCTCCTCAAGTTGGACATCAAGAAGGCTTTCGACTCCGTCCGATGGGAGTATTTATTGGACCTCATGCAGAACATGGGATTCCCGTCAAGGTTCTGAGATTGGGTGACAGCCCCCTTGCGCACTTCGTCCTCCCGCATTCTCCTTGATGGGGTCCCAGGTAACCCCATCCAACATGGGCGGGGACTTCATCAGGGGGATCCGTTGTCACCACTTCTGTTCGTCTTTGCTATTGACCCCCTCCAGCAGATTTTGGATGTAGCGACGGCCAACGGTGATCTTCACAGACTGAGAGGGGGGTGCTTACCTACGTACCTCGTTATATGCTGATGACGCGGCGATCTTTCTGTCGCCCATAAAGGGAGACATCGACAGGCTTGGGACCATTCTTCGAAACTTTGGTGACGTCACTGGTCTTGTAACCAATGTGCACAAAAGTCTTGTGGCCCCCATCAGATGTTTAAATTGTGATCTGGATGACATTATTCACGACTTCCCGGCGGCTCGCACTCAATTTCCACTTCGCTACCTCGGGCTTCCTATTTCGATGCACCGTCTACGCAGTGCGGACTTTTAGCCCCTTGTTGACAAGATTGCTGGAAAGGTAATGGGCGGCCAAGGAAAGTTTATTACGATGGTAGGAAGAAATACGTTGATTAAGTCGGTCATTACCTCTCAGGCAATCCATCAACTTACGGCGCTCCCGTTGCCCAAAGGAATCACGAAGTCCATTATTAAGTTGCAGCGGGCCTTCTTATGGGGGGGTACTGACAAAGTGTCGGGAGGGAAGTGTAAAATCAAATGGGACACCGTGTGTCGGCCGACGGCTATGGGGGGGCTGGGCATCTTAGACATGGACAAATTTGCACGGGCTCTGCGCCTACACTGGCCGTGGCTCGCTTGGAAAAACCCGGATAGATCTTGGGTTGGAGTGGGGCAACCGTGTGTTAGCGCAGATATGGACCTGTTCTACGACATGACCACGATCACTATTGGTAATGGTAAAACTGCAAATTTTTGGCACTCGCCTTGGCTTGTGGGACGAAGGCCTAAAGACATTGCTCCGTCTATTTTTGCGATCTCCAAGTACAAGAACTTTTCTGTTCAGAGAGCCTTGGAGCATGAGCGTTGGGTTACAAACATCAACATTAATGCGGAACTCACGGTGCAGCATCTCATTGAGTTTTTTGAGTTGTGGATCAGCTTGCAGGAGATTAATCTTAACGAGGATATTGAGGATGACATTGTCTGGAAACTTACCTCTTCTGGGCAGTACTCCGCATCCTCAGCTTACGCCGCTCAGCTAGAATCCGCGAATGTTTCCTTAATGAAGCAGGCTGTTTGGAGTCACTGGGCGCCACCGAAGCACAAATTTTTCGCTTGGCTTATCATTCAGGATCGAGTGTGGACGGCCGACAGGCTTCAACGGAGAGGGTGGCCAAATTGTGGCTTATGCCAATAATTGTGCAAAACGGAGTCGGAGACGGCGGCGCATATCATTTTTAAATGCAGATTCTCGAGGCGCATTTGGAACGAGATTAAGGGGTGGCTGGGGCTGTCGGATATGCACACTGAAGATTGGAATAGCTTTAACTCAGTCAGACACTGGTGGTATAACTTGCTCAACGTCAACGGCAACACTAAGAAGGGGATCGCTTCTCTTGTCATGCTCGTATCGTGGGAAATATGGAACGAGAGAAATGCGAGGGTGTTTAAGAATGTTGCTTCCATGCCTACGATCATCGCGCCTAAGATAAAAACCGAGGCCGCGCTTTGGGGAGTGGCGGGCGCGAAGCATTTGAGCTCTCTCATGCCGCGAGAGTAGACTTGTTGACGTAGGCTGATCCTTCGGCTTGCTTGTAAATTTGTAGTCTTGTAAAACTCTTCTTAATTAATGAGATGAGGCAATACTTTTGCCTCCGTTTTGAAAAAAAAATAACACAGCCAGTAGGTGCTTATCTCATTATATGTACTGTTTTGCTACAAGTCCAGAAGTCCAGGGTGGACCTCGTGCATTTTCAATCTGGCGGTGCTAGTCCATCCGCACTCTTGCAGAGCACTGCAGCAACAGTGACGTTCGAACACACGATTGACCTGAACAAGCGTCTCCCACAAAATAATGGTTGAACTACCATGCTCAAACAGCACACCACACATCACAGAAATACCTCCAAACTCGGAACAGAGAACCATCATTCCAAAAAAATGCTCAGATCAGAGCACAAGCGGTAGCACCACAGTACGAACGTGCCATACAACACACCAAACCAAATCATACAGGAATTGAACAGACACAGAATATAGATAAACTTAGGACCACTGGTTATTAAACCAGTCAGAGGACTGTAGGTAGAGCAACTAAGCCCACCACAATACATTACACGCAGTTCACCTGCCAAGGTTACTGCTTTTCAGAGGCGCGCACGCGCACGTACTGAGCACACTAGAGTTCACACCGCACAAGCCACAAATATACCAGGCAACACCAGAGTTCATAAGCAAAGGTACGAGACGTACTGGAGCAGCACGGCACCGTTACCACTCCTCTCATTATTTACGCATATATACTTAGACATAGATAACTAATTGCTCGAGAGCACACGATCTTCACTTGTCCTTCTCCCTGGCGATGAGGTCCATCACAGCTCCCTTGATGCTTCCACCATTCTTCGCGAGCAGCTCCTTGTTTGTCTCCGTGTCATCGAATCCCTGGAGGAGGAACAACAGCCAGGTTCAGGACCTTCCCAATCATGTTTATCAGCATTATCGAGAATAGTGCATGTATCTTACCATCTCATGCAGCTCTGCAAGGAGCGGATCCCATTCGTTGACACCACACAGATCATCAACAGACTGCTCCAGGTTGTACTTATTCTGCCTGAGTATCTCCTTGTTCAGATCAACCTGCCTAAAGCCCATTTCCTCCAGCTCCTGAAGCAGTTTCTCCTCTGTGAGAATGTCAATGTCAAGACGCTCAGAAGCAACCGCATCCACAGGAGCGGTTGGAGGTGTGGGCACATTCACAGGCATACTTGCAAGCAAACTTGTGGGCACATTGGCAGGTGTAGGCACAGGGCTTGTAACGAGTTCAGGTGCAGGCACATCAACACTAGGCACAAAAGCAGCAGCACTTGCACTGGATGAAGGAACATCAATGATGGGGTGTGGAGGAGCTGCAGACACTGAGGGAGATTTCTTGGGCTCAAGCAACTCCACTTTAGTGCTTTCAACATGTTCACCAAAGACTTGATCAACAGGGTCTATATTGACATCAATCAAATTACTTGCGTTTGTGCTATTGCTTTCTGGGGGCAGATTCAAGTTTATAGCAGCAGTCCTCTTGTCATTGACAAAAGATGGATCTTCCACCTGCAGATGCATTTAGACTTCAGATGATGAGACAAAGAATGTGTATATTTCACATATGCATGAAGAAAAGCAATGATAGGAGGACAACCTGGATATGAACCCAAACTCGCTGACCAAACTTCTGACCAGAAGGTGATGCCAATCGCCAGTAAGATATGTACCTCCCAGGCCTTGCAGGTGCAACAAAATCAACAGCAACATCAATCTCCTGATCCACTGGAAATCCATTCACTGGAATCTGCACAAGCATACAATATAGAATTGAGGATATTTTTCTTGTCTCAATTAATATGCAACCTACAACACAATTCAAACCGTAAGATGAAAAAATATGCATAGTAGCTACCTCTAATGGGACAGAGGTTTGCAGTGCAAATTGATCTCCACCAACCCAAATAAGCTGTGTGCCCGACGGCCATATGATAGACCCATTGTTATGCATGCGCCAAATCTTAGTAAACGAGGTTGAAGGTGACATCAGAGTTCCATCCAGAACAGTTACATCCAAAATGAAGCGACTCTCAAGTTTATCACGTTTTGACTTCATCACAGCACGTGAATGGATCTTTCGGCACTGAAATCAAGATAATTAATGAATTGGAGTCAAGAAATATATAATTGATGATTTGTTATATAGTATGGGAGGTGAGAGTTGCACAGTTCTAAAGCACATGTCAATGGCGGATTCCATCAGCCTAATCAATTCAAGGGCTTCAACATTTGTGCATCTAGCAACTTATGTACACAAATCGAGTGACTCACCAAATTAGGGTCTCGAGATAATTTGTGTGGCAAGATTGGCTTGTCTAGTCTGGTGTACTCAGCCTCATTTCCCATGCGACGAAAGCAAGCAGCACACAAATCGTAATCTTCTTTCCTGTTATGGCAAAGAGGAAAGATGTCAGAGCTAAAAACAATAGAAATGGCTAGAATTATTATCTTTTGCAAGAAGTGGCGGTGACTTATGAAGATCTTACACATTGGACTTGTAGCGTGGCCCAACAATTGGTTGTACTCCACAACCATCACACTGAATCCATCTATGAGAAGTGCGTGCTGGTGAGTTCTCACTATTACTAACAAGGTCTCCATATAGACGTCCAGAAGACAACAAGCGGCCAGGGTAAGGAAATCGTGGAGATGGTCCATAGCCCTCGGGTGCATGGGGCACTGGTGGCGATGCATGGGGTGCTCTATACATTGGAATACACCATTTGGAATCGCTAGCAGCTTTTGCATTAGCTTCAGGTTGCCAAATGGATCGCGGCTGGGACCATTCATCTACCCATCTTTGCGGCTGAGACCATTCATTTGTAGATGAAGTCGGAGGACTTGGACGGAAAATAGGAACAGCGGGAGGAGCAAGTGGTGCAGCAGAAGGCATAACAGATTTCCCCTTACTTTGAGCATCATTCATTCCCTTGCAGGCAGATTTGTTACCACCTGAATTAGTGGTGAACAGCAACTCGTCAATGGAAGGATATAACGATGCTGGTTGGCCTTGGGAAGCTTCAGCATTGGGTGCAACAGGAGCCTCAACTAACACACTTTTAAGACCTGCCGTCTCAGATGATCCAGAGTTCCGTGCATTCAAGGGTCGTGAACCCAAACTTGCCTCAACTTTGGGCTCCTCACTAGCTTTGAGATCCACCTGTGTTTGCAGCACACCACTGGAGGTGCTGGATGAACCATCAGCATGCCCGCTGGACGGGCTATTGTTGCGTGATGTGATCAAGTTCACAAAAGGTTTTATCAGTTCAGTTAATTGTGGTGGTGCTGCATCAAGAACTTCACGAGACAACTTTGCAAGGGATTCAGGAACTGGCTCATGGATAGACTTCATAGCTTCATCAATAGCTGATTTTAAATGAGCTAGTGGATCTTCCCTTGCAGCGGACCTCAAAGGTTTTGATATGGGCTTCAAGGCTTCATCAATAACTGATTTTATCTGGGCAAACGGATCTTCCTGAGTGGTGGCCCTTGAAGGTGTAGTGTTTGAATGATGTAGGTTGGCCTGAGATGCACTAGTCTGGCTGTTCTTTAACTGCACATTAATCCTGAGAGGGTTCAGTTTCTGATGGATAGCTGCATCATGTAAGTCGTCATCCTCATCCAGCATGACAACATCCCCATCCTCATCAGCGTAAGTCAGAATGAAGTCGGCATCAGGAGCAAACTTAAAAGCATTTGCAATTTTGGACCGAAGAGCAGATAAATTCAGAGTGAAATGTGCTCCATTGACATAACCGTTGAACCTCTTAAGTGTGTCACCATATTTGACCTGGATATAGAAAAATGGAAATGAGAACTCTGTGATAACAGAAGTTGAATCAGATGACACACCAACATAGTAAACATGTCTCACCATCAGGACAAGAGAAAGATAGACTTGTCACTAAAAACTTCGAAACTGTTCTTTAAATAACATAAAACTGAACTACACTAAATATTTATATGACCTCAATGTGTAATATCATACTATACTGCTAACTGATAGGATCAGGTGGAAAGAATGGTTCAGTAAGCTTAACAAATTCGCTGCACTTGGCAGTACTACATGTCTACATGGTTCGGAGGATTATCACCAGATAAGAAGTATATCCGATGGTAACATGTGGCATATGCACCATGACCATATGATAATGGAGAAAAGAGGATAACTCCTCTGGAGATGTTTTAGTTATTTGGTAACAGTAGAACACTCGCTAGAGTATTTGTGAGGTCTGGAGTGCAAAAGTCCAAATGAACCAAGGAGCACAAATTTTCTTATTTTAGTACGAAGAGAAGTATTATTCAGGTCTTCATTTCAAACGGAAGTATTTCCTTGATCATAATTTCTTCTACTAGTTAGGCAAGAGGCGTAGTAAAAACATAAACTATTTTATCATAGTGTAACTGTTTAAGTGTTACGGTTCTAGATTATCAATGTGCACTCAAATGGTATTCAATTTTTTGTCCACAGTCTCAAATTAGGAGCTAGTGAATTATGTATACTTTTTTTTCCATTATTTTTAAGAAATTCCGGTGTTTTCCCCCTTACGGATGCCGAGTTTTCATCTTGTTCCCACACGCATGCATCCATAACTAACTCAAACTAAAGCAATATAAGAAGTAATACATTAGAAAGTAAGAATAAACCTCCAAAATTTATTGAAAACATGAAGAGTTTATCCTTTCTTCTTCCTAAAGCCCAATAACCCATCATAAACTGCTTGAAAAAAAAAGCCAGACGGCACTACAAATTGTAAATCGAACTCATGTACGATCAAAACCCTAAAACGAAGACATCTTATTGGAACAAGAGAATCAAACTGGAACAGCTGCCTAATCTGTAGTAACTTGTCAAAAATATTTACTTTTGTGCTATACCTTAAACAGGTCCAAGTGCAAAATTTCAAATAATACCATTACGGCCACACCCCTCTGTTTATTCCATAGAACATCATCCTCCAACGAACAGATTTTGTGATAACACTCCAAGAGGTGCATATCTTATCAACAATCAAAGGCAACACCCAAATCATCTGATCGTCCTTGCAGATCTGGATCACACTCGAACTCTAATCTAACAAATATGTCTAACTCTAACATCTCAACTGCAAAGCCACACCATGCTGACAGCCTATAATTCCACTTCCCCAAACCCATATCTCCTCTAATAGCAAACGGCACAACTGCTAAAATACTTTCTTCACCTTCTAAATTTTTTTAGGTACTGGAAGATCAAGCCCCTGACGTACACGCCAAATTTACCTCCAAAATTGATCCCGGAAAAGAGAAACATATAGAACTAAACAGAGAAGCGTCTCAACTGCTAAGCCACATCATGCGCACAACATGAGTCTCCATTATCTAACAACACAATCGATTATAATAAAATAACTAGGTAAAAGATCCTTTTTTTTTGGACGCAAGTAAAAAATCCTTTTAACTTACCAAATTGCTCTAGAAAACAAAAACCTCCACAAATTAGCCACAAACCCTAACACGATCTCTGTTCGGCGATCAAACCCCAACTCCGCACATAATCCATGCACAATCAACAAGCAGAACTCCTATGAACCACCCCAATCAAACCCCACTGCACACTCCCACCCACACATATCCCCTCAATCGCGAAACAAACCACAGCTCGAGACCAAAAAGGCGCGCTCACCTTGACGACGACGTCCCACTCGTCGGCCCGCGACGAGAGCCCGTCGAACGGCGGGGAGCTCCGGCCGGACATCGCGGCAAGGAAGCCTCTCAGGAGGACGAAGCGGCGATCGCGCGGAGCAAACCCGTAAAAAAAAATCCTAGACGAAGTTAGCGGCCGGGAAGCCTAGGGAGCAACGGCGAGCTGCGTAGCCGTGAGCCGCAGCGGTGGTGGCGGTGGCGGTGGCGTGCGGGGAGAGGCGAGGTGTGTGCGGGGCGGACAAGGCTCGGATACCAGAAGCCCCCTTTTTATCGCACGCTCCCGTTTCCTTCGATGCGAAGGATGGATGCACACCGCTGGGCGTGCAATTAAGTCTCGGGGCCCCACACGCCAGCGACGTGGAGGCCTCCATCGCTTACGCGGGTAGAGGGGGCTGAGTGTGAAAATTTTCTGCGGTTATAATCGGGTTCGTAAGTTTGTGGAGGGGGAAAGTGCAGTTTGTGCCCATGTGGGCCCCGCGTGTGGGACCGGGCTGTCAGCTAGGAGGCATGGATAAGGTTCTCGAGCTGTCGTCGTGTTTTCTAATCCTGCCATCTTCTTTGTCCGCAAGACGAGATAACCGTCTCGCCTGCTCGATCACTTTGGGTCACTGATATGTGGGCCTCGTTGTTGAGACCACTTTCGTCATGACGAGAGCACTCACTCGGATTGGCGGAGTCGGATTGTTCGGGTTTGTTCGGGTTCAGACGTTCCTCTCTTCTTGGCGTGTAAGCTGCGAATTGCGTTTGATAAATAAACGAGCTAAGCAATTGACCGTGCGATGCTTTTTTTTTGAGAAAATAACTGTATTTATGGAGATAAGGAAAACACACCAGAAGAACCTAGAAAAGGGCGGCTGTCCCTACAAACTTGTAGGAAACCCCCTAAATAAAAGAAAAATACAAATAGGTCCCTGGGGATATCTCCGCACTTCCACGTCGCCGCGCCGGCTCGCCGGAGCAGAGCAAGACGAAGGACCGAAGGTTACCCGAGTACCTGCAAAGACACGAAGAGGACGAAGCCTCGGCAGAGGACAAATCGTCGGTAGAAGGCCGCAGAGGAGAACCACCGCGAGAGGCGGATCCAGAAGCCGTTGAGAGAACCGGCGGCAAGGGTGAAGCCCCAGATCTGAGCAGGAGTCCGAGCGCATCCGAGCCATCGTCGTCGCACCGCCAGACAAGTCCACCACCACAACGCGAAGAGAGCCTTCGGGAAGCAGCTGGTCGGAGGCAACTCATGGCCGGCGTCGCCGCAGCCGGCGCCAAGCATACCGCCGAGGAACAAAACCTCACGGGCTCCACGATGCCACCGAGAAAGACGACACCGCGACGGGGCTGGAGCAGGAGGACCAAAACGCCGAGCGCCGCCGCCACCACAGCCAAAACGACGACACACCAGCCACAAACCCTAGAAAGACTAGAACTACATATACATCCGGCGGAGGCCGCGTTTCCCCCACCTCACGGTGCCCGTGGGGCCGCCGGAGGCGAGGAGAAACGCCGGCCTCGCCGAGAGAAGAGCAGCGAAAACGAGAACGCCGGCTTTTCGCCCCTCTGTTTTGGTGGGGAAGAAGAATGAGCAGCCTCCCGTGCGATGCTTTTGGTGCTGCGCGTCGTGAAGGGATGATGTAAGTGGGAACGCACGGCTGGGCCCGGTTGTAGCTACAAGAACAATTGGAGTACTGTGCTACTGATCGAAAAAAACATGCAACATGTGGCTATTTATTTTATTAAATTAGATATGTTATTTGGTGTGTCTATAAAATTTATGTTAGAGCGCAGTGGTTTTACAAGGCCTAGTTAAGTGGATGAGTTGTTGTCACTGAATCAGACGGTTGGTATAACTCTGAGATGAATCAACCTTTCAGCTTTAGTTGAGCAAATCCTGAATGCGAAATTAGCTGGTGCTCATGACATGAAACAAGGAAGAAAAATATTATCACTTCCAACTAATTCTGTTTTTGAGCGTCTTTCCTATAAGTTCACTTCCTTTAAAAATATGAGTATTATAACTCTGAATAGAGGGACCATGCCAATAACTCATTGCATTGCTACGACCGAGAGGTATTCCAATGATTCCTTGGATTGTAGTGTTGACCTTCTCGAATTTGAACTGGTATTCTAACAGAAACCAACTTTTTCTCTAGTGAGAAACTAGAGTGCTGTGGGACTCCTCGAAAATGTCATGTACATATGTTTCCTTGAATGAATAGCAAGATAAATTCATTTGAACACTCGGCCTCGAAAGTTCTTCTTTCCTGACAAATCCTTTTGTCTAGCACTAAAGACTAGAAATGAATTGTTTCGTCAGAGAGTTCTTTGGAAAATCTGGCTACCGTGAAAAAAGATCAAGTTATTCCTGCGGTTGTTACTTCGCCTAAGTACATTAACCAAGAATTATTTGAGGAGGGTTGAAAGGCTGTAAAAAAAATTGGCATGTTATATATGCTGGACGGGAGTATTCATCGTCTTTTCTTCCTTTGTCCCTAGGCAAAATTAGTACGGAGGGCTCTTCAGTGTTGCCTTTTGTTTCAGATCAACTCCTTTGAATCTGGCATGTTTGTATGGCATTTGGTTGAACCGGTTTTCTGGCAGCTCACAATTTCTAGTAATCATTGAGTTACAACAGTTCTGTGGACTATCTGAGAAACATGAAATAGCGTCTGTTTTCATAACAAAATACCAACTCATCCCTTTTAAATAACTAGTAAGCGTGCACGTGTAACGCACGTCTCAACTAATTACAATTATAAAAAGTTATAAATTATATTGACTATAGTGTAATCTCATCAAAATTTTAAACAATTTGTAACCACAGCAGTAATGCCCAGTATATACCAAACCAAATATACGCACATTTCTCAATTCTGAAGTTATATATTAACTGTAAACTATATTAAATGTGGTTCAATTACATGAAAAATCAGAAATTGAAGTGCCATGTGATTACAGAAGAAGAGATTTACAATTTAATTTGCAATTTAGTTTGTTTCTCAAAAAGAACAAAACCCTATAAGTACTTACAGGATCAAGAACATGTAGAATCAAGATATAATTACAGGTACTTCCAGGTGCTATGAACTAAGAAGGCCAGCAAGGATCAAGAACATATAGCAGCTACTATTCTCTCAATAATAGTTCGAAACCCCATATATGTAACAAGCGGTCAGCTTCATCAAGAATAAGGACTTTGACACCCATCAATCTAGTAGCAAACCTTGGCGTGTTCTCCATATGATCCTTAAGCCTTCCCGGTGTAGCTACCAGAATCTGTATGTCAGCATTACTTTCAGATGAGATCACAACCTGTGACACAGGAAATAGCAAGGATTGTTCAGCAAGTTATTTCCAATCACCTGGCAAGGGTTTGTATGCATGTGCTTCTGCTCAAGAGCCATTCTAGTGCCACCTATTACAAGTTGCACTCCAATTGATGGATGGAATTTAAGAAGTTTGTTAGCTTCTACAGCAGCCTGATCAGCGAGCTCGCGTGTAGGGCACACAACAACAACACTGATGGGAGGCCTTTTCTTATCATATGGTCATTAGGGGGCAGTTTGGAGACAACTTCAATGGCTGGAAGCTGAACATAAAACATTGGTAGTTACATTCTGAAATATAAGAAAGCCACGAAAAAGAAATAGGAGAAAATTCAATACTCAAGCAGGGTATTCACCAAGAACGCTACAGTTTTTCCAGTTCCTGTCTTTGCTTTGGACAGGACATCCTTCCCTACAGAGATCAGGCTTGTTAGTTCATGAGCCGTGACTAAAAAAGATGCCATTCAAGTTAAGATATTTCCATAATTATGTGCCATATCTGATTTTGTTTCCCAAAAATGTACAGTTCAAATTAAATGCTGTTCGGCATGTCCCCTCAAATGAACTCAAGGTTCACATTGTGTTTCCTGTACCATCAGATGAAAATTATTACAGATTTGTCAAAAAATTCCATAATACTATCTCCAGATAATTCTGATACAAATAAAGAAACTGTGCATGCCTAACTAAACTTGAGTGGTGCTGCCTTTTAGGATGTCGAACTTCAATGTCATTTTGATGGGTCCCTAAGTGATTATTGTGTCATTTGGAATGATGAAATTTGTAATGCTATTGGGGATTTGCAATGCAGATGAGACAACAACTTAATTTGCAACACAAAAACACCAAATTCATCTTGAATATGATTTTCAAGATTAGGTCCTAGGTGGCACAACCACTCAAGTTAAAGGACTGTGTGCAATTTTCTCAACAAAGAACTTCAACGTGTCTTCCAAGTTCAGTAAAACACCAAACGTTATCTGTATCCAGAATAGTTGCAATAAACCAATATCAACAAGACAGACAACCTATGTTACAATGAATAAAGACCCACCCATTGGACAAACATCAAACGATTTGTAAAGAAAAAATAAGGAAATTTTCTTCAGTGCATTTTATTTGATGCATGTAAAGTACCTGAAATACATGCTATAAGAGCCACCTAACGGAAGAGCTATGGACTAATGTCATTCACACCCTACAAATGAAAAGACCAATCTTCATATAACAGAGGGCATGACTCTAATAAAGCAAGTGACACACACATAAGACCAAATTTTCAGTTAATTTTAGTCCATCTGGTCATGGAGGCCACTCTAAGTGGCTTTGGCATGTAATCCCAGCTATAAATGATGACAGAAGCTACATCTTCTGAAAAGGGGATAAATAGGTTGGCTCCACTACCAAATGAGTGAAGACAAAGACCTCCGGATGCTAGTTCAATAACCTCTCAAGGTGGTTTCACCATTATTTTACATCCAAAAGGCAACTCATGACAAGAATACAAAAAGCAATTTTTCAAGTTCCGACTATGTAAGTTCAACAACAAGTGAACCTTGAAACTTGAAATATATATATATATATATATATATATATATATATATATGCACTTATGCACATATCAGGGTTGCCTAACTAATAACGCCTACAGAATCCAGAGCGCAAAAACAAGTGAATGAAGCGAGGTTGCATTTTAGACGGTTTTGAAATTGTAGGTTGAAACTTGAAGGCAGACTCGTGCGATAGTTGAGGTTCAAAAAATGGTTTCTTTTCCTTCCTATTACACAAATACTACATGAACATCAGCATAGGGTCCTCTGTTACTTCTTTTTCTGAATTGATATGGAGTAAGTATGTTGTGCAGAGAATAACAAACCTTTCCGACACATCCAGGCACTTACATGCATGTCCGAACTAAATGCAAGGTCAACACACATAGGCACAGAAATCAACATCATCAATGTTCTCCATTTACTAGAATAAGTGAATTAATTCAATTAACACAAACTATAGATACTGAGGTAAGTAAAAACCTGAATGTACAAGAACTGAAGCTGATTCCTGGGCAATCTGTGCAGCAATCCATGAAGCACCAACCAGAATATTCTGGATATGGTTTAGCCATTCCCCCAGCATTGAAGAAAATTGTGTCATGCTATTCAGACTTCCTCCACCCCAGGTTGATCCACGATTTCTCTGGAAAAAGAACAACAAATCATCAATCTCTCTTCTTCTGATGTTTGGTTCTTGACAAACATGCAGGCATTTCAGTATGGTAAAATCAAATACTTACTCTATCACCGACGAGGGATACAGTAGAAGGGGTTCCGTTCGATGATATTGACCCATGGGCATCAATGTAGTCCCTAAGGCGAGAAAGACTATCTCTCATTGTGTGGATGTTTTGTACTCCTAAAAAGAGAACCTGGTCCCGAATCCAATGAATTAAAGAGATATAACGAAGCATAAAGCAATGTTCTGATCTATGGAATATATTCACAAGCCGTGCATATATTGTTACCCCAGATTTTGGGTAGTTAGAAGATGACTCTGAGCCACCACCTTTTGCCCCATTTGCTAAAGCATTTGCTCTTGGCCGGGCATCGACTATGTATAGCTTCCTGTTCATATATAGCTTCCTGTTCATATTGTAAGCAGAAGAATTGTAACATGAAGACCATTCAAACTGCTCGTAACGGATAGGCATCAGAAAAGGTCAAAAGGTGTTAAAAAGATATTGAGCAAGGGACATAAAAAACAAAGGCTCAAACTTAGCTAGCATCTGCTCAGATCACTGTGCTGATTCCCCGCTATTAAGTACAAAAGTAGGAAAAATGCAATATGCCATGACATTTGCTATGGAAGTAAATCCTCAGCCTCAGTAATTCTACAGATATACACTCCTTTTTGAAGTACTTCTTACTTGTTAAGTTGTTAGTGCCCGTGAAAAAGAATCCAAGGAAGCTAGCAACAGTACAACACCTTTTACATACATACATCCTTTTCAAAAGTAAAGCTCTACACAACTTAGTCAGTTAGTGAAATAGACAATTCTTGTTAATAGAGTAAGGCCACATTATAGGAGACAATAATTCAATGGATTCAAAAGAGAGAGCCAACCGACATAGAATGAAAAGTTCTGATTACCTTGAAGACCCATGGGCATCGATAGTTTGGGTGCAAGAGCAGAAACAAGCTTCTCATCGGCATTGCTGCAGAAGACAACCTTATGATTAGACCAACAGTGCTCAGAAGTCAGTACATGTGTCAAGTCTATTAAGATGGATATAAGCTCACTTCCTAAAATTCATCATCAATCCCACCAGTGGCTGAGATGACCTTGCCAGGACAGCTCCAGACCCTGTGATAGAAACAAGTTCATGTTTCTCTACATATTACTCAAGAACTGAAACCAAATGCTAGCTCGTGTAACCAAATGCTAGCTCATAATAACTTTACAAAGGGAATAATTTGTAATCTCTAAACTACTCTCCCAAAAAACCAGGAGGTACATGGAACTTCGCTTACAAAAGTAGTAGGAATGAAGGCATTCACTGCAACATCTCTGTATGACATGGCAATTGAGTAAAATTGCGGTAATTGGAATTCTGCAATAAATCTCAAAGATTAAATTTTGGTTCTAGATAGAATTGGGGCATGAGCACTAATTCCATGCCTAACCCTCCCTACCCCTTGCCCGCAAAATCCTCTTTCTGTTACTTTTGTAACTACTGTACAATTTAGTTGCTTAATAAATTGGTTCAGCCTGGCCTTAGCTGACCACAGTTTGATCAGAAACAAAACTAAAATAAAACTGTCTTATACCCTTAGTTTCCTTAGTTCGCTAGATGTATTTCTCCACGTGACTACCAAGCAAATACTATTCAAGTTAACACTTTTTAGCAACTCTTAACCCATCAGCATAACAGAAACTAAAAACAGCTTACTCTACTTGTAATATTCTCCCACATAGCAAATCCAATATTTAACTATGAAAGATGAACACAAGTACTAAAGTAAACATCAATTTAGCAATCGCTAAAGCCATGAATCACCTTGGATCCTGGTGACGAGCTGCCATAGGGATCCACCATCCAAAATCCTTCTGCCCTCCCAAACAACCAACTGATTTCTGATGGTGACTCTTGTGAACCTACTACCCCTGTGTCTCCTGCTCACCTCGGAGATGGCGGTGGCAGCATTAATCCTCTAATCGGGTCCAGCACACTCTGATGATGATTAAAGACATATATAATCTAATCTAATCTAATCTACATTGATGGTAGGAGGCCAATCTATTAATCTAGGGCCGGCACGAAGTAAGTAGAAGCTACAAATAAATCTAGATTCAAGGCACAAGGAAGGAAGGAATAGGAGATTTGAAGAGAGAAGGTTAGGGGAGGTACCAGGATGAGGTCGAAGAGGGTGGCCTGGTCGACCTTGACGAAGTCAGCATCCCAGTTCTTGAGGTCATCGGTGGAGGCGATAGGGGTGCGTGGTGGAGTTCTTAGCGTCGGTGTCGGAGACCTTGGAGGAGGCGGCGGAGCTACGTGGCCTCCATCTTTGTCCTCCTGAGCTCGGAGCTCTGCCGCCTCCATGTCTGTCCTCACCGTGGACGGCGCCCGCGAGGTCGGGGTCGGAGCGGCGGCGGAGGAGGGAGAAGGAAGGGAAGGCGTGGCAGCAGAGGCCTGTGGGGCGAGAGGCGGCGAAGCGGCGGGGCGCGCGGCGGAGGAGGCGTGCAGGGCGGGCAGGGGAATAGGGGCGTGCGGCGGCGAAGCACAGAGGAGGGCGACGGGCCGACGAGGGCGTGGCCGGTGGGGGGCGAGTGGTTCGGGGGCGTGGTGGCCGGGGGTGGGTTTCTCGGATCTGCAGTGGGAGGAGGACGAGCCGAGCAGGGCGGCGGGGGGGAGGCGGGGGGCGGCGGGAGGAGGAGGATCCGGACGAAGGAGGAGAAGGATCCGGGCGGAGGGGGCTACGGCGGGAGGGCGGCCGGCCGACAAAAGGAGGTCGGGCGGGAGGAGGAGGAGCCGGGCGGGGCGGCGGGCCGGCGGGGGTGGAGGACGGAAGGGGGCGGGCGGAGGACAGGAGGAGGACGGGGCGGCGGCTCGGGTGGGAGAAAGGCGCGTGGGTGAAGATGGTGAGGAGCGCGCGGGCGTGAGCTGGGCGAGCGGAAAATCCGGGAGCGAAACATCGCAGTAATATGATCTGTTCGATGGCTTAGATCTAACGGTACACAAGGTTTCTGTGTACAGTAAACGGGGTGGCTTTAGAAAAGAAAAACTCGTGCTTTTAATAGTAGTGTAGATCTTTATAATCTGTCACTAGATTCATTTGTGGGCTAGACTGCAGAAGAAAAATGCAAGAGGAGGCAGGGAAGCACTAAGCCGTTGCTTGATGTTTGCTGCTGTTCAGATATTGCTGTGTTTTTGTTTCTGCAAGCAGTTTTTTGCTTTCAGTGTAATCTGGTCCTTAGACCCACACCTTGTTAAGTTATCATTTTTCTGAATACTAATGTGGGTGGGTCATGTTGCCTTTGTCAGACTTGTAAGACTACGGTGGTTTTCTTGATGAAAGTTGGAGCAGAAATGCTTCGTCTAAAAGACAAGTTGTTACATCATACTTGTTTCATGTAGGCTATCTGCATTCTTTTGTGTGCAGACTCGACTTGATGTTTCATAGAATGACTAGAATTAGAATTATAAGTAATTTTTGTAAGAAACTCCAAAATTCAGGTATCTTGATTGTTGCTGGTTCTTTTAGGATCGATATGTGTATAGAATCAGCTCTTCATCATGAGAGAATGGCATATACAGATGACAAAAGACCGAGTATGCTTCTCCATTACTGCTCTTTTTCCATTAGTTTAAACTATAGCACTGTCGTTGCTTGCAGAATGATGCTACTATGAAAGAAAATTCTTAATATATTAATACTAATATCATTTCTACTTTTTCTCTACAGATCTCTTTTATTGCTTTAGTGTTTGCATTTGCATTTGAGATGCTATTCCATGTAATAAGCATTATGTTTTATATTGGAGCTCCAATTGATTCTTAGAGCTTAATTTGCCAAGAACATGACCACCAGCACACCTATACATGTGGGTCATATTAAAATAGATACAATGTCTAAATATTACGTGTGATTATATACTCCAAGCGATATATATTGTAAAAAATGTGCACCGTACGTTTGAAAGTCACCGACCAATGCCCAACTATTTACTATATATATATATATTTTTAACAATTTTCTGAGAGCCTGGGAACAAGTACTTGGGCCAACTGCACGGACTTGTGGGCCGCAATCACATCTAGGCTCATGGGGCTACGGCCTACGGGCCTGAAGGAGTTAGGCGGACAGATGCATCCATCCATGGCCTGCTTCGGTGCAACGCTCAGAAGTAGCAGAGCGGCCCCACGAAACCCCGCACCCCACGAAGACCTCGCCCTGCCGCTCCCACTCCGGCCGCCGGCCTCCCCTCCTCGATGGAACCTCCGCAACAGTCTGCCTCCGGCGGACGCAAGCGGCGCCGGCGAGGAGGAGTCGGGAAACGCCGGAAGTCTTCCTCTTCCTCACAACAGGCGCCGCCGCCGCCACCACCCTCCCCTCCAGCGGCTGCGCCCTCCCCCCCGGAGAAGTGGCGGCGCAAGGCCCGCGAGGCCGCCGCCACACCCAAGGGACGCAAGCCTACTAGCCTCCTCGACAAGGTAACAGCCTTATAGCTGTAGGAGCTGTATGGGTAGGATGAGTGTTCGATAGTGGAAGCGCTAACTTAAAGCTGTTGAACTGTTATTGGGTAGGAATTCAGCAATGGCTCGAATATTTTGAGTATGTTATGTGTTCGATGAGATGATAGAGCAGATTTGCTGCACCGCTACTCATATGCACCCCTTGCGGGTTTGAGTACTTGTGCATTTTCAATAAAACTCCAAATATCATAATACTGAAACATATTAGAACATGTTACATGCAAGATTTTGTACAAAATTATGACCATATGTGCACTTTACAGAAAAGAGAAAAAAAGTATAATTATATATTACAAACGAGTAAATCTTTTGTCTTTTTCGTACTGTGCACAAATGATTATATTTTTGCACAATTTTTTTGTGTGTGTAATTCTAACATTTTCTACAATCTAGTACTATGGAACTTTTGCGAACCTTTTGAAATGCACATGTTCTGTTGATCAACACCTATAGATGGATACAATACTTCCCCTTACAGAGAGAGGACTTTACCTGATCACTAAGTAATAATCTGTCTCTAAGGAACCATACCTCTAATTCAAGGTCTAATCTTCCTTGCCTAACTAATGGGATATCATCCCTTTTTTGGATAACTAGAGCCGGCTGCCTCCTAACTAATGCACCTAACATTAACCTTCTATTTCTTTCTTTGACCTTTTTTCATGAATTAATTTGATGATTCGTTGTCTGATGACATCCAATTCAAGATGCGTGCAAGGTTATCTGGAGGTCATTTCAGAATGTTAAACGAGAAATTGTACACTTGCAGGTTCACATTCTTTCCACAGGACATTTCTTTTTGTTTAAGTTGATGTGTTGGTAGGCATGAATATTTTACTTTCTCTAATAGCATAGGATAGTTTTGGCCAATAATTAAGCATAAGAATATGGTAATATTTCTATTTCATATTTTGAAACATCACATGGTGATGCGAGTTGCGATTAATTAGCTCTGATTTTGTACAAATATTACCTATGTATTGATGATAATAGGATATAAGTTGTACAACAATTTTTGACCTTAATACCGGCAGTTTTGTTCATGCTTTGTTTGACCTGGTACTGCTAATTACCCTCATATCAACTTGTATCCTGAAAAAAAGGGATTGCTCTCTCATTAACAAAGCATGCTGTTCTGAGTTCTGACATGGAGTACTAGTGTGCCTTTACTCTTGGAAATGGAACACTGGAACCCATACGAAACCAGAGCTTCATTTTTTTCTTTGCATGATTCACACTCCCGCTCATATGTGCTTTATCATTTTCAGCGGACAGGATGCATTCGACTACTTCAAAAATGAGCCCGAGCTTTTTGATGTGGTATGTTATGTATTTCTTCTGTCATGTTAATGTTTTCGTCTGTTAGAAGAAATATTTTTATCTTGTCAGCACATTGGTTCTTGGCAACAAATTTTAGGATCTTTTTTTTGTGTTGCATATTTGACCTGCCAAACCCATAAATTTAGTGCCCATTGTTGCTTTTCTTGTGCTTCCATCAGTGCAAATCTCATTGTAATAGTCTGTTCTTTCTTACTTATGTTCGCATATTTCATCTGAAGAAAATGCCTTGTAGTGCTTGATATGCAGAAAGCTTCTTGCATGGCCGAAGTCAGAGCAATAATTGGCCCTTAGGAGCAACTCCATTTTCACCTGATACGTGGTTGAAATTTCACTCTGTTCTCTCTTAGTATCATGCAGGATATCAAGAGCAGATGTCACATTGGCCAGAGCAGCCTGTAAATATAATAATCAATTGGTTAAAGAGTCATAATAAATCATGGACTGTTGCTGATTTTGGCTGTGGTAAGAATGCTAAAAATTTACTGTCTTGAAGCTGGCACCTTCTTTCAATTTTTCTCTTGTTATTTCCCTGCACAAGCATGATAGTAACATTCACATTGTGCTCAGGCAGTGCAGCAGTTGCTAAAAATGTGAAGAACAAGGTCTTCTCGATCGATCTTGTTTCAGACGACCCTTCAGTGATCGCTTGCGATATGGCTCATGTAAGCACTTACCACATGTATCTCTTTGGTGTTTTACCCTGTTAGCATTCTGTTTTTTGTGCGCTAGGATTTGCTCTTTTGCTAACTTTTATTTTAACTCCAGAAGTGTTTTTGCAAATATCCTCTATTAGTTCCTTGTCATCCTTGTTGTCATCTTCTTCATAACTGTTGATAAGCTTAAGACCGCATTGCTGGATATCGCAGGATGACCTAAGTCTAATCTTTACTTTATAAAGATGTTAAGTGGTGGCGACGGTCCGTTCATCTTCAGACGGACCTCCATTTAGACCCGACAGAAACGGTTGAGATGTGAGTGAGTGTGAATGGTTTAATGTAGTATAAATAGTAGTATAATTTTCTTAAACATAGAGTATATATATTTTTAATCAGTAGCAACGCACGAGCATTGTGCTAATACTATAAATATTGACAATAATCTTGTGCAAGACCTTGACATTTTCGGCTAGGCTAGTTTCCTAGCTACTTGCATTTGCACAATTTATCTGCCATGATTTCAAGTTTTTACATGATTGAATCCTCATGTCGCAATCTCCCACCCTCTCGAAGCCAACTTTCCATGGCCCTGCTAGTAGAGAGCAGTGAAAATCATCTCCTCACACACACACCCCCCCTCACCCTCCTCCCCTTTCCTCCCCTAGACGACCTTACCAGCTGTTCGCTACGGAAGGGGGCTTTTCTCGTTAGCTTGCTCCCTCCTTTCTCTCCTGTGGTACCATGTTGGTTGCTGGATCCTTCTCTTTTTGTTCGTGCTCGAGTTGCCGGCTGTGCTTCAGTCCTTTCCTTGAAGTGAGGTGTGCCATGGCTGAGATTGCTCCATTTGGAGAGTTGCTGTACCTAAATAAAATTTAATTTTTCCCTTCTGTTCTTGCTTGGGTTTGGATCTTGGTCTCCGTCGCTTGGGCTTCTGCTAGAAAGCAAAGACTGGATCAATATTCCAAGGCTCCAAGCTCAAGTAAAGCTGATGTGATGGTACTGCTGCTCGACGAACTGGAGTGCTCAATCGTTGCAGATTATTTCTGCACAACACTCCGTCCTGTTCGTGGTGATGCAATCTGTGGTCCTCTCAACTGCAAGCCTTGAGACATGCCAATTGTAATGTTAGCTCATGCTCTGTATGTGAAATGGTCCTTCTTTATTATGATATTTATAGTCCAGAAGTTGTAATCAACATGTAGGACTGACAATCAAATGAAAATTCCCCTTTCAGGGGATTAAACCTTCTAAAAGAGCTTTTTGCATGATTAAAGATCTTTCAGCACTAAATTTCCTGATGCTAATATGGTATTCTTGTCGTCAAATGGAAGTCGTTATGACCAATATTCAATACACAGGTGCATGAGTTAAAGATAAGGTTGGAACCAATGTAGTTGATGGGAGGTGTATTAGTTGACAAAAGAAAGGTTCATCTATTTTTTAGTATGTCATGACAGCATCCTGCACGGCAAGAATCATTTTCTGTCTTCTCGTAAAATTGAAATGTTGGCTAACCCAAATGGTCAGCAATACAATTCACTCCGATGGTTTGTTTTGTTTTTCCTGATGATTATGTACTGGGTATTAGACTTCGTCAAATATGTTCCGGTGACATTCACATTCTTTTTTTGGTTTATTTTTATTTGCAATCTTATGCAGTGCTCCCTTTGAAAACAGAAATTAGACCTCAAGTATTTAGAACCAAATGTATAAGATAAACACCATAACGTCTCTTTTGGTAACCAAGTTGTTACTTCAACTAAATGTCTAGTCATTTATGCAGACCCCATTGGAGCCATCCTCTGTAGATGTGGCCATTTTTTGTCTCTCTTTGATGGGAACCAACTTTCCAAGTTACTTGGAGGAAGCAAATAGAGTCCTCAAGCCAAGGTTTGCTTAATGATTAACTGCTATAATTTTACTACGAATGGTCTGTGGCTCTTTTTTAATGTTGATACATTTGTTTATGCAGTGGTTGGCTTCTTATTGCTGAAGTGAGGAGTAGGCTAGACCCAAACACTGGAGGTGCTGATCCTGATAAATTTTCTGAAGCCATCTGCCAGCTTGGCTTTTCCCTTGTTTCAAAGGTTTGTATCTATTATTATTAACGATTTCCTCTGCTGGGTTCTCAACTGAATTTAACTATGATGAGGTAATTCTATATAGTGAATGGTTGAATTCCTAGGAGGATTATAACATAATACAGTGCTAGGCTGCTCTCTAGCTTTGTTGCGTACCCAAATTAGTCCAAGCTCCAGAAGCGTAATATGTAAAGAACAAAAGAAGATCATATGCTCTATTCTATGAGCTGATGAAATAGCAACTTAAATAGTACCCATGAATTTTTTTTGATTGAAAAATTAACTCTGTAAAAGAAGATGAAATTTTTGCATATATCCTATTTATGTTAGAATCACAACACATGAGGGAAACTGTGATATATTCTACAAATTGTTCTTTTCTCCTGGTGTATTTACCTTTGTAAATCTATAACATTTTTGTATAATATCTTGACCTTTGCAGTTTGCATGCACCATGCCCATTATATGATTGATTTCCTTGCACATGTGGCATCACATCATAGGATCGATCTTGTTACGCTGAAGTAACTGGAATTAAAGATCAGTCCAAAGGCTTGTATCGATTGCCACTCTCTGATAATAAAATCTGATTTTCATTGTCATAATTGGATCCGCAATTTTGCTTTAGTGCATTGACTAATAATGGATGATGACTTAAGAGATAGAGATCATAGCGTTAGACATTACTACGTCCTTAGCATGTGCTTCAGAAACTAATATGTTCTTTGTGCCCACAAAGAATGGAGCTAGTATGCAATTGTGGTTTTGGAAATGTTTCCATGATACACCATTTTTAGGTTCTGTGTTTGAAAGTCCATATGATGGGTTTTCATATTATTTTGACTTTGTATACTTTTAATGTGTGATACCATCATAGCTCCCGTTATACATATACAGTTTGTTTTGTGTTGACACAATGACACGAGCATATTATGTGAAAAGAGAAGAGTACTGTCATGCTTTCTAATTGCTTATTGGCTCCTTTATACAGGATGTGGAAAACAAAATGTTCATCCTGTTCTATTTCAGGAAAAAGGTCAGTCACACTATTTCCTACCTTAGCTACCCCTTGACAATTAATAATTGGATCATTGACATAGTTGAGCTATATTTTGACACTGCATGCCGTGGTTTGACTTGTCTCCGCAGGAAAAGAGTAAGGTGGTGAAAAACATTGATTGGCCCCAGTTGAAACCTTGCTTATACAAACGGCGATGATCTCATGTCCACCGATAGCTGTAGTCGCGCTAGACCTTTTCCAAAGTTTAGTTAAATTAATCTCTTGTATTAAATTAGGTTTCTGTACGCCAGGCTTTTCTGCTCCTTTTACTTCTCCGCAGCTGTATGCTTTTTATGTATCAGACCTCGCCAGACAAGATCTAGTGGCTTGCAGTAAGCGCCGTGATCACGAAGCAGTTTAATCCTTTCTATAATCATGAATACATTTGCACCATCTCCCCGCTATTTATCATATTTGGTAATTTCGCTCCAGTTCACAATGTGGTTGTCTCTGCAGCTTTGGTAATTTCGCTCCAGTTCACAATGTGGTTGCCTCTGTAGCTAAACTAGCTATGCTTCTGGACCTTTCCTGCCTTTTTGACTTGCAGGACTGTGATTAGGCATCAGCATCATGAGTGACCGTCGGTGCCATTTTGGACAACGATTGCGACTGATTTGGCCGCCTGCCTGCCATTTCCTGGTAGAAATTTGCTCCTCTTTCCCGGGTCGAATTCGCCTTTATCTTTCTTCATATGTGGCTAAGCTTGTCATCACCAGTTATAGCATCTAGCGAATCATAATGGAGGTGTGGGGGCAAGAACTTGATTCCATCAATCTACTGAACATGCTTAAGTAAGCAAAAAGTTGGTTGTTCTGAGAAGCCATTGTACTTTGGCTGGTCTCGAGTTGGCAATCCATGCAACTGTGCTTTCGTGTTTCGCCTTCTATTGAACCACCACTGATGCACACGTGGCAGGCGGTAGGGAATCTATTTTTTTCCGAGATGGCCCTGTATACGTAGAAACTTTTAAACTTCTTAATCGACATTGCAATCGTTCTGAAAACGATACTCTGCTCTTGACTTTTATTTGTTTATTGCATGGGCAGTACTAGCAGAGTAGGTTCTTCCCCAGTACGAAAGAAAATACAAAAATACGTACTGATAAATTAATATCCCACGGGTAACGCCCTGATCCCTAATCTCAAGATTCGAGCAGCTTCTTAATTAATCCCTCCGTGTCATAATACATATTATTTTAAATATTGATATAATCTCTAAAGTTACACTTTGATCTCGTTTTTATAAATGTATATTTTTAAATAAAAATAATTATGAAAGTATATTTCACAATAGACTCAATATTATTAATTTAGTGTTGTAGATGTTGTTATTTTTTTATATTGATGATCAAAAAGTTTGACTATTGCAGATTCTAAAATGATGACGTAGAGATAGTAATTTTTTATATTTTTGTTTTCTGAAGGATTACTTAATTAATTCTGTACAGTGGTTGACGTCCGGCTAATGGAGGATTGAGTTAGATCTGACAAGTGCCCCTGGAGAGAGAGAAGAAAAGAAGCAGCAGCAAACTCGCCTTTCAATAAAACTTTTGGATACCCCACTACTTATACTATTTTGTGGTAATTGACAAAGTGATTAACTAAACTAAATCATAATTTACACACGGGGTTCTCACGCTGCTTCGCGAGACCTTCTCGCTCATGTCTCCATCAACTATCTATCCATCGCTATCGCTCGATGACCCACGCTCTCATTAGCCGGATTCCAAATTCCCAATCATGGATTGAACCAAATGGGTTAGCGTGCGCATTTGTTTTAGTACTTCACTTGCCTCGTGTCTCGCTCCTGTGTCAAGGAGGTTTCAAGGCCACCCAGCAGCCGCAGAGCACTTGTGTCACTTTTGTTTCTGATTAATCGGTGCGTGTGTACGGTGGCAACATGTGCTTATGCAATCTCCCTTTGTGGTCTACTTATGCAACAGTTTTCTGCAAACTAATTGTAAAATTCTCGGGTTCTCGGAGAAACTTGACGGCATAGTTATATAGTGTTATAGAAGTAGCATATTTTTTATTTGCGGGGGACGGTCTTTAATTTTATTTTACTGAAAAGAAACTTGACGGTGTAGTTTTTTTCGCGAGGAACAGTCTTTCAATTTGTAACTACAAATTCGGAACATTGAAGATGAAATTAAAAAAAGTCTTGCCACGGAAGGTACATCCAGAATTTTTCGAAAATTTTACATGTCGATTTTATTCCCTGACAGAAAAGCGACCGAATCAGTGCACCTCACAGCTATGTATAAAATTTCAGTTCAAACTTCACTTTCATTCTGTGCTGCTGAAACTCTACTTCAAGAATTACCCCTGACGGCGTTTTCCCAACATGCCCCGTTTATTTTTCTCCATCACATGCATTTACTCATTACCACTTTAATTACAACCTAATTTATTCATTTTTATTATATTAAAAAATAAAAATATGTTAACAAAAAAGATATACTTGCAAGAAATTTTCAAAAAAAAATGTTCGATCATCAATCTGGTGGACTCTCTTTTTATTAATGTACCACAACCGATAGGTTTTCAAAACTGTACATAAACAAATCATAGGCACTAGATTATCATAATTGTACATAACCAAATCACAACCATTAGGTATTCATAACAGTACATCAATAGACTATAACCGATAGATCATCATAATTGTACCTAAAACATATCACAATCAATAGATCTTCATAATTGTAGCTAAGCATATCACAACCGTTAAATTTTTATAACTACACTTAAACATCATCCCGCCATTGATCTGAGGAACCTTTTTTGTTTATGGATCATTGACACACATACATAATGACCGGCTAGCACACGATTCAAACTTAGTTTATGCATATTGATCTAATATTATGTACAATCGACACAAACATGTCAGGACCTGAGATTTATTTTGATTAAGTGAGATATCAACGTACTACAGTCAATGACCCAAGCCGTTAACCATCCGTTAACCATACGAGACGCCGCTCGTATGCTCTCACAACGACCTGGGGTTCAAACCAAACCTGCTCTACATACGACACACGTTGGATGACTCAAGTGGTCTATGGATCTCACTCACACAACTCAACATACAAACATGTCGTATGACTCACAGCTGGCGTAAGACAAAACAACAATTCCCCCCCAAAGAACTGAAACCCTATAAAGACCTAGTGCTTGTCTCAAGCACATTAAGTACAATTGTTTCAGAGGATCCCGAGACAAAGTCACAACACCCCATCTCATTTGGACTTCATATGAATTTTCTATGAATGTTACAAGTTTTAACCATTTTAGCATTTTCTGTCTTTTCTTCATTTAAATAAACAAAGAATAAACTTTTAATACCCAAATTATCCTAGCCATAGAGGATGACAGGTGGGGCCAAGGGTCAGGTTTGACTAGTCATGGATTGACTAGCCAAAGTGGCTCGGGGCCCATCTGTCATACACAACAACATTTCTATTTCGATTGTTTTATTTTTGTGAGTCACTAACAACTGGACCCCACATGTCATACAAATTTATTTTAGCATTTTTATTAAATCTGATGTTTAAGTCCTGGGGCCCAAGTGTCATACTCACAGATGTTTAGAAACAATTTAATTAGATTTTTAAACTTGTGGGACCCCCTTGCCATAGACTCAGCCCAACAGCTAAATAACGTCCTAACCATCCGACTGGTCAAGCCCATCGATTAGACCGCCAATGCCTGAACACCAACAAGCCTATGCTCATGTGCGTGGTCGACGAGGACCTGCGTGAGTGGTTCTGAGCACCAAAACACTTGCGACCAGGTTTATTCGGCTCCTAATGCTCCCGCGAACCTGTCCCATGGCTGGGGAAGACAAAGATCACCGGCGAAGACGATGCGATGCTTGCCGGTGGCCACCGAAAACAGAAAACCAACGCAAGGAATGGCAGAGCACCGAAAGAAAGGGGAAAACAGGGGGTTCTGATCTAGTTGCTCACCATGAATACGTTGTGAGCTCGATGGAGATGGAGGATGTTGGAGGTGAAAGCGAAGGTGATGGCCGGCGGTGGCGCAAGGATGCTAACAACACTAGAGGGATAGAGAGGTCCCGTGGTAAAGGATCAAGATGTCGGCCTAGAGGGGAGGGGTGAATAGGCGACTAATCAAAATTTTCTTCAAAGTTAATCAATTCTTACAATATGCGGAATTTACTTGATTGATTAACTAATATGGCAATTCTTAATATGAGAACCAAGATGACTAAGCAATAACACTAAGCAAGATGAACATAACCAATATCAAAGTACTTGCAAAGTAAATGCGGAATGAATGAACAAGAGAGACAAAAGATTTGTTCCCAGAGTTCAGATCCTTGAGGGAATCCTACGTCTCCGTTTGAGGACCCGATCACACGTGATCAAGGGTGGGCTCCCTCTCAAGCCACTTCCTCTCGAGGACTCTCCGGAGTCTCCTCGACTTGCTCTTGGTGATCCTTTCCTTGCGGAGGTGAATCTCGGGCCTTCACAAACTTCTCACGGCTCACCACACGGTTTGGGAGCTCGTGAGTGACTCCTAACCGTCTAGGAGTCCTCAACCTCCAAGAGTAACAAGTATGACGATTGCTTGGAGATGAACTCAAATGCCCTAGTGCTCAACACTTGTAATTTCTCACTCTTTTGGATCTCTCTCTCAAGAACAAAGGCTCTCAGCTTTTAGAGGAGAAGAAATGGCTCTCTTGAGTGCAGGAAATGATTTGGCAAAGAGTTAGGAGTGAATGGGGGAGGAGGGCTATTTATAGACCACTCATAGAAACTAGCCGTTAGATTCAAATTAACACATCCGGACATTCCGGGAAAACTACCCCGGATACTCCGGATACACAGAAATCCCAACGGTCATCTCCCCATAACATAGCCGGACATTCCGGGTAGGTCCGGACACTCCGGGCACCTACCCGAGAGTAGTCCAACAGGGCACGACACACCCGAACATTCCGAGTAGGCCCGGATACTCCGGACTCATACCCGAAGCGGTGCAACCGGGAAGTAATCCCGGACCTTCCGGATGCCAACACCCGGACATTCCGGGGCATCCCGGACATTCCGGATTACCTCCCGAGAGCACTGCTTGGGGTCTGAAATGCCCGGACATTCCGGGTCGGCCGGATACTCCGGGTCCTCCCGAGAGCACAACCTTAGCACCAAAACACTCGGACATTCCGGCCTCTGGCCGGACACTCCGGATGCACAACTGAAATTAGGTTTTGGCTAAGTGTTCGTGCGACGTGTGTGACTTCTTAAAGAAAAATGTTGAGCACTTGAGCACTAAGCTATCTCATTCACAAACCGACACACCCCCCTTTATAGAACGGCGGTCCTATACTCAAGACAAAAACTTATAGAGCATAAAAACTATTTAGATATTCAATGAATCACACGTCGTCTTCTCTTCTTCACTTTTTAGGGGTCGTCAATGCCGATTAGAATTCACAAGATGGACTAATACCTGGTTAAACACTCAATGCACATATTAGTCCCTTAATCGTTCATCATCTACCACCAAAACTCAATTAGGGGCCTAGATGCACTTTCACGTGGTTTGGTCCTTCGTGGATGTCACTTCGAGGCGACCTCCTGAGCACTCCCGGTTCACCAGTTGCTCCAGGGAAGGACGGCAATGAGGAAGTCCATGGTGATGGCGAAGATGGTCCTCTACTCAATAGTGACACAGCCCATCGGTGCACAAAATAGAAAACGAAGAGCACAATGAGCTAGAGGATGACGAAGAGGAACAGAAATGGGGTACTGACTCATGCTGGGGGTTCACCATGAGGAAGAAATGGTCTACTACAATGATTCCACCAGAGATGAGGGAGACAACAGCTCCCGGCCACCTCACTGAGCTCTTGCGCCCAGAAAGCGCAGAAACAAGTCCAGCGTACCGCGACGATGCTAATGGGCATGGTAGACGGGCTTCTCTCACCTTCAGATGGGATGTGGCACACCGTTGCCAAATGCAATGCTCTCGCTAGAGCTCTGATGTTGTGGACGGTCCGGGTGAGGAACTCGATGGCAAGTTTTACAACAGCTCAACAAGGTGTGGGGGAGCGAGTGGAGTGTGATGGTTTGTTTTGGGAGGGGAATTTGAGGGCAGGGACGATGCAATCTAGAAGGGAAGAAAAGAGGGTGGTGGATGGAGTTGGTAGTATCAATGGCGACAACTGCAACAACTACTCATGCGGCGCCGTTGGATATGTGGCCACACGGGGAGAGAAGCAAGTCCGCGTGTGCGTTTACCGGTGCAACGACGTACTTGACAACGAGCTTTGACGAAGCAGGTGATCGTGGGCCACGCTGCCTCTGATGTAGGCACGACACGTCACGTGGAAGGCGTGTGGTGAAGACGAGCTGAGCGGTGGGGCCTATAGGTTAGATGAAGGCAGGCGACACGGCAGGGGGGTGCCAGCCTACGGGGAAAGTGGAAAGGAGTGGGGAACAGGCATGGCGGAGGGGAGCTGGGCTAGGCCCGGGCGCGCTACGGAGCTGGGCTAAAGGCCGGCCCAACTAGGTAAGTTGGTTCTTTTTCTGTTTTCCTTTTATTTTATTTCTATAATGCTTTCATATTTGAATTTTTAGAGGATATCTAGGTTCAAAATTTTGGAAATATTCATAGAGTATCTATATTGTATTTATGATCTATGAGAATGTTTGCAGATTTTTATGGTGTATCAGACTGTTATGTAAATCCAAGTTCAATTTTGTCCTAAAATAGGTTTGAACTGCGAGTGGATGGAATATTAATTCTAAATTCATGAAGAATTTGTATTAGGTATTAGAAAGGCAATGAGCCACCAATCTAAATTTTGGAGAATTTAGGAAAAGTATTTCACCTCCATATTAACTATTGAAGTTACGCCAATTTTAGAACTACCAAAACATCTCCAAAATTCTTGCAAATTTTCAGAGACTTTCCTTGAGGTTTATGAGACCCATAGAATTATCATAGAGGTATTTGGAGTATTTTTGTTTTACAAATTTTATTTAAATTTATTCTAGATCAATTTTTACACATTTTAAGTTAGAGCTATTTTATTTACTCTAAATGAGAAATGGATATGATAATATAGGAGAGTTTTACAGTACCAATTAAATCTGACCATTGATACTAATGGGCATTATGGACTTTCTAGAGCTTAGAAGGTAGTTTTTGTTTAACCTAGTGGCTAGTTCAATCTCATATGCCATCGTCGCCAGTGGAACAAATCGGTCATCATTGTGTTTACTACGGGGCATCATTAAGATCAAGTAACACAATTACTAATCCTCCATAACGGCATTCTGCTAAAGGAATTGACAGATAACCTTATGAATCCTCGTAGCCTAAGGGTCCAATTAGTTGAAGAGATGAGAAGGAAAGGGATAGGATCATTTAGGTTGGTAGGGATAGGATCATCCAAGTTGCATGTTTAGTTGGGTGATCAAGATGAGCCAATTTTGTTTTGGTTGGAGAGATGAGGATGGATGCAAAGAGACTAATTAAATAAATTATACCTCTTAATTTTTATTAATAATTAATCACACTCTAATCAATTCACTATACTTATCAATGTTAATCTTGACATAAAGAATACTAATTAATCATAAAACATGCTAATTATCATTAATTATATACTAATCAACACACTAAACATACTAACACTTACCAATACTAATCTTTTAATAATAGTAGCTAATTACTAATAAAATATACTAATTATTTGCTAACGATCATAATTAGACAAGAGTAGCGGCCTCATCCGGCCAAAATAGCCAGCTCACTCTATTCAGCATATTTGAGAAATATTTCTTAATGTTGATTGCTCATATCTATGCCATCTGTCCAACAAGACACATGATAAACTTAAAAAGGTGGATAACACTAACCTATTTATCTCATCTTTCTAGCCAAATGGACCATAACTAGACCATTTAATGCATTCGTGGGAATTTTCTTTTTGACGCCTTCCCCGACGCATACAAAGAATTCACCTTCGTGCACGCACCCAAGTGGAATCCGGTTGCACGTATAGCACTAAGTCATTATCGAATTGTGATCGGGAGTTTGGATCTCTTAGATGATGGATCTCTTAGATGATGATTTTACTCTTGAAATTATGGTACTTCCTAGATCTTGATGTGGTACTCCCTGACACTTATATGGGAGTACTAATTAAGCTTATCTATTAGATAAAGTAAATTTATATAGATTTATAAAACTAAAAATAATTAAAAATATTTTCCTTGCATTTGAACGGACACTCTGGTAGTTTAGCTAACAGTGGAATACGGAATTAGCCATCTTAGAGATACTAACATGAACCCTACCTAATATAATCAGTTCATGTACGTGTCAGCCTATAGCTTCTCCTTTTAATTTCTTTGGAGCCACACCCCCGAGATGCCAAGGATAATAATTTATCCCCCTGTATCGCGGCACCAATGATTAACATTTAGACAAAGCCAATTCGTCTGACTTGATCCATGCCGCGTTTGGACTCTCTGGACACCTTTCGTTTTCCACCTTTGTTTTTGCACACCAAAGTATCATTTCCACCTACCAGACATTTTCCCGTGTTCGTCGAGCATTTCTTGATTTTTCCTACGAGGAAGTATTCTTTACCAGTACCTCTATAAGTTGGACTGTTGGAGTATTTTTCCTTTTTGCAATCCATAAAAAGGATGATCATTATAGGCAGCAGCTTAAGCATAGTGTCCTGCTACATTTAATATAGCACCACATGTGCATAAAAGGCAGCAGCTTAAGCATAGTGACAGCGATTAGTACCATTTATTCCATGTAGTGATTCAAGCTTTTCGGGGTACACGTTATATATGGCATTGCCCTCCACTACACTACCACATAACTCCACATAACTAGAAGAAAATTCCAGCAAAGTGATGAGGAAGATTTGAGGCTTCCTTACTCGATGCAACAAGGATCAATATTGTCTTCTTTCATCAGGTAAAGGGGATAAAGCTTATCCCTTCACGAACCGAAATTAAGATAGAAGTGCGACTCACGTATGAGTTCACAACCTGATGCATCCACCGCGGCGGGGGATGAATATTGAAGAGCATTTTTGCACACAAGTCAGCGAAGAAAAGGAGAGGAGAAAATAGCAACACTTTACTCACACCTGATTCCCCTCCCCGCAAATCACAGCACTCCTACCTGCCAGTGGGCATCAGTACTAGGACTCACAGAGGAAGAGAGAGGCTAGAGAGAGAAAGACAGAAGAGGCAGTAGACTAGTATTGCTAGAGAGAGAAGGTAGGAGACAGAGAGAGAGAGAGAGAGAGAGAGAGAATACTGAAATCTCTCGATCTCGCGCATCGTTTTACACCTCCCTTCCCTTCCCTCTCACACGGGCTGCACGCTGCCTCGCTCCGACCGACCGACCGCCACGCTCTCACATCTCTCTCTCTCTCTCCCCCTCCACATCTCCATCTCTCTCCGCGCTTGCTCTGCCTCTGCCTCTGCCACCGCTTCACCCGCGGCCGGGCTTCCGAGAGCTAGCTCTCCTCCCCCCTTGATGCGGCGCCCGGCGCCGAGCTGCTCCTACTCCAGAGGCGCCGGAGGCGAGCTCCCCCGACGCCTCGCCTAGCCGCCTCGCGCGCGCCTGCCGGAGGAGGAGATCCGGGGTCTCTTGGTAAGCTCTGCTCCTGCCCTCTCCTAATTGCACACCAATCCGCCTGATCCCGCCCGATTCCGGCTCCTGCGCGCGCGCTCGCGGTGGATTGGTGCTCGCCGCGCGCCTCGCTCCGCCGCTGGCTAGTTGTTGCTGTGTAGACTAGAGTCCACTGTCGGATTGCGACGCCGTTTGCGGTTTCTCTGTTCCGTCTCTCTCCTGGGGCGCCGCTTTTGACGGAGAAAAGCTCCGCGGCAAAGCGTGGAGCGAAATGGGCTTGAAGATGGTGTTTAATTGTAGGCGTGGCGGCGGCGCTGCGCTCGTGCTTATGGTAGAAGCCGCCATTAAAGGTGGCTCTTTTATTTTTGGAAGGATCGTGCGGGCTCAGGCGCTCAAGCCGCGCCAAGCTGGTCGCTGAGTAGCTACAAGATGGTGATCTCGTCATGATGCAACGTGGTGGCTATTTCTTTTAGTGCGAGTTGGTAGAGATGGCAAACCGTGCCTTAGTTTTTAAGTTGATGTGATTTTGTTTGTGCCGGACTGCATTCTAGCGACTCACAGAGTCGGTGTTTGGTACTCACGCATTTTGAATGCATATGGAATATCCATTTATTAGGCTTTTATTACTGCATGCATTTTTTTCTTCCTGTGAACAAGGTCTTACTTCGTGCTGTTTGCTGTGAACATAGAGGAAACCATGTTGACATGCGAACCTTGTGTAGAAATTGTCGAATGCACTGGGTCCTTCTAGTTTACCTATTTCCGGTGAGGCGCTCCACGCATGTTCGTAGTATATTGTCGTACCAACTTCCGAATACTTCCGTAAATTTGAATTTGTCAAATACCTATATCCAGTGAAGTAAGTTGCTCTATGCGTGTCTATGATATACTTCTCTACCAACTTGCGAATACTTTCTTTTTTCGGAAGCTTTTTTTTTGTGAAGCAACTTGTGAATACTCTCTAAAAGTAGAATTTGTAGAATACACGTCCTATGTTCTGTGAGGTTCTGTACAACACGCTCATGATATACTTCTCTACCAATTTCGAGTACCTTCTAAAAGTTAATCTTTTACTTAAGCATTTAGTGGGGTCGTGTGACCCCACGGGGCACAAAGTGGATCCACTCTGGCGGGAATGGAGTCGGGGAGCGCGTTTTATGCGGGTGAAGGTCTCCAAATCGATCCCAACTGGCTTATCGATCCGAAGCTTCTCTTTGTTGGGCCACGCATCGGTGAGGGTGGGCATGCAAAGGTCTATGAGGGGAAGTAAGTCTCATCTTTTTGCACTATCATCTACACCTTGCTGATTTGCATGAATTATTTGCTTCTAATTTATCTCTTGATTGATGTCGGGTTGGTAGGTACAAGAACCAAAACGTTGCCATCAAGATTGTGCACAAGGGGGACACCCTGAGGAGGTGGTCAAGAGACAGGGGAGGTTCTTGAGAGAGGTGACCATGCTGTCAAGGGTGCAGCACAAGAACCTTGTCAAGGTATGCTTCTTTGCTAATTATTATTGTTCTTTCCTTGTGCTGGAAGTGTTGGGTGCTCTTGGAAATTGAAACTATACCTGCTTGCTGTTCAGTTTATTGGGGCTTGCCTAGAGCCTGTCATGGTGGTGGTGACTGAGCTATTAGTGGGAGGCTCTTTGCGGAAGTATTTGGTCAGTTTACGGCCTAGGAACCTGGATCCTCGTGTAGCAGTGGGGTTTGCATTGGACATTGCCAGAGCCATGGAATGTTTGCATGCACACGGGATCATTCATCGTGATCTTAAGCCTGGTAAAATTTTCCACTTTGCAACCTGGTTACCTCATCTTATCTATTATATTCTTTGAATATAGGTGAATTTCCGCAAACTGGGGATAATAACTTTCCTTCTGTCCATATGTGCCCTGAGGTGGGATCATTCTAGGAATTCTATTTTGTGTGTGTTTGGGTTTTGGGGTCTGGTCTCTTACCCTCTTCCCCTGCTAATTCAATTTATGCAGTACGCTACACGTATCACTTAAATGTTCATGATATTGCACATCACGTTTCATATTGCACAAGCCATGTGTATTTGCATGGGTATATTTGAAGTGTTGTGCTGTTATTTTTACATTTGGCGTTATTTTTTTAGCAATGCTCTGCATTCCGTCCAAGTTCGTGCTGAATTCTGCCATCAGAACTAAGTTAAGGAGATTTTAGGAAGTTAATAAAAGTGAGCAGTGGTGGATGACTTTCTTATTCCCCTTTGCCTGTGCTCTGCTGTGTTGGCAATCGATGCTATCACGGGCTAGTCTAATTATGGGAACCACACACCTGGAGATTTTGCACAAACATCATCAGCTGTGGGCATAATGAGAACACAGGCTCAGGGAAGCATTTAAAGTACACTCTTCTGGGTGATGTACCTAATTGCTTCTCCTCTTAATGAAAAGATGTGCAAAAGTTTTTTTGCACGTTCTCTAAGAAAAAGGAGTTTGTGGATCAATGCTCAAAGTACACACGTTATAAATGTGTAGGGCCATCTGAATTCTGAAGCCACTTTAACTAAAGCAGGTTCCATAATCTTGAAGTCCCTCTTAAGAAAAATAGGTCTTAAATATTTGGGCTATGGAGTTGGATGGAATAATGCGTTATAGCGAACTTTTATGTCTATGTGATTCATTGTATAATGCTCGACGTGATCTGATCCCACCTCTTATTAACATGATTTCTATGAACATGTACTGGCTGATCGAATATCTTTATTAATAAGAGACTTAAGAAATTAACATAGTAAAATAGCGTGTCATTTACAAATATAAGCAGGACACTGTGGTTCTCAGCATCAGTGTTACTTGGACACCAGTGTCGGGATCCGACTCAGATTCAGGTGTTCTATTCGGCAAAAAATAAAAGACACAGCAAATATTATTCGGGCATGCCACAAGTTTTGGAATCTGACTCAGATTCGGGTATCCGGTTCTGCTAAAAGAAAAATTAGGACACGGAAACAGATCTCCATCCTGCAACCTGATGCATACCCCAATCTGTTTCCTCCCGTTGCATGTATCTTCTTAGACCGTCAAGTTATTGACGTAGTGCAAGGGATGGACATTCTGGATGAAGCTGTGCCTGTGCGCACTTCGTTTGGTTACTCAAGCAGTAATTAGTCACAGGCAATTATTGCGTGCACCTTTATTGTTTCTGTTTCGGGAAATTGTGTCCTGCTTATTTTCGTGATTAACAGTAACTATTGCCTACTTTAATATTTCTAAAAATTTCTTTTCTTGTTAATTAAAGAGTCGGTATTGACTTATCTGTGTATCTCATCTTTAGAAAGATTTTATATGATTTGGGGTTTAGTATGACACAGCAAGATCTGTTGGATCTTGTATTGAAGGTTTGGCTTCCATAGATCATCTTGCTATGTGTGCACGTCTGCCAAATTGGTTAGATCCATGAACCTTATGAGTAATCTTGTTGTAATTTTTTGACACCTTGTGTTTTGTTGCATTAAATTTAACATGATGTGGATGGTGCAGTCTTGGATCAACGTTCTGCTCCTATTTCGGAAAAATTATTCCATTTCGTAAATGTTGTTTTCTTGTGTTTGGATGTTGGACTTTCCAATACTGGACCAGATTGAGTCTGATAGAATTATATCTTGTTGAGGGGAAAAGATTCTATGCTGCTGTATTAAGTACTTATGGATGCTGAATTTTGCTTCATTGCACAACTTTCTCTATGGGCTTTCTTCCTGCCTGTTGGATGCATAATGATCAGATGAAGTAGCCAGTTACCTCATTAATGCGAAATGTAATGCATATTTAACCACTTTAGTATCTACATTACTAGTCTACATGTGTGGCTACAAGTGGCAGGTGGGTTAGACACTAAACTTTGCAGTACATGATAACAAACGGGAAATGGAGATAAATGGCTCATGTGGGTTTAGAAGTTAGAATTAAGTAAGGCAGCAGTATTAGTCCTGTTCCTTCAGTGGTTTGTCCAATGAGATGATAACTCAAATCAGCAAACATCATGGGCATTAAGAACTGAATTTCTATAAAACGTGTCTCATGTCCTTGCTTGTTATTCCCTACTATAGCATGGTTTAATTATGCAATGGACAATTTATCAAGATGTTCATGACGATGATACCGGGAAGTTAATTAATTATCATCATTATCAAATACGATGTTTCAAAGAATAACGGTTTGACATCAGGATATATCCAGTAGCAGCTTTGAATTTCTTGGTAGGCCTTATATAGGTGAAAGCAATTGTGAGCCTATATTTTGGATGAAGTAGTATTGTGGAAGAAGAACCCAGTAGTGATTCCTCAGAGAGAGAATCATAAAAGTTTATGTAGCTTCAGTTCTGAGCCATCTTTGAAGGCCAGGTTCATCTGGAGTGGTGATTGTCCCAAACAGAAGATGATTGTTTTCAGTTCAAGATATAATAGGAGCATTATGCATGTTACAAACATAGAGAAAGCTTACATATGAACAGATAATTGATGGTCATGGATATAGTTGAACAGGCAGTCAGGTTCATCATTTTTCACAGATGAACTAGTTGATACTTCAAGATGGTGGAGGATATTCTCTTGAGCAAGATAATGGAGGTGCATTAGATAAAGGAAGAGGAGTCCATATGGTCGTTCAGTAGAAGGTGACTTTGTGCCATATTGTGGTTTTGCACTTTGTTAGAATGTCTGAGGTTCGCAGTTAGCTACAGCTTACACACCGTTATGTATGTGTCAATTTTAGTGTATAATGTATCAAGTAGCAGAACTGTTGTTTCAGGAAGGGTAACATCTGGTTATATTGTTAGTTCCATCATTTCCCTGGTCTGTTACTCTGTATTAATCTTCTGGGAGCTAATCTTTTCTCAAATCAATCTCCAATGATCTGCCTGAGATGTTTACTCAAATGAAGTTGATCCCGAGTCCATAGTTTTTGCTCTTCCATTGTACAGAGAACCTGCTGCTAACCGCAGACCAGAGAACTGTTAAACTTGTTGACCTTGGTTTAGCAAGAGAAGAGACGTTAACAGAGATGATGACTGCAGAAACAGGAACATACCGTTGGATGGCTCCAGAGGTTTCTGCTACTGCAGTTTCATATCTTTCAGTTATTGAATCCTTTCGTTTTTGTGCTATTATTTGACTAATCCCGAAATATCTCAACAGTTGTACAGCACAGTCACATTGAGGCATGGAGAAAAGAAGCATTACAACCATAAAGTAGATGTTTACAGCTTTGCAATCGTGTTATGGGAACTCCTTCACAATAGACTGCCCTTTGAGGGCATGTCTAATCTGCAAGCTGCATATGCTGCTGCTTTCAAGGTAACATTAGATTTTTAGAGTTTAATCTTACCCTTTGGAGTTTTGTAGATTTTCTTGAACCTATTTATGTTGCAGGGAGTTCTGATTGTTCTGAATATGTTTTGTCACTTGTATTATTACGTAATGCATACACTGGTATCACACCTTTGTAATTTGACCTTATGAAACGTCATTTTCTGCAGAACATCAGACCAAGTGCAGATATTTGCCAGAGGAGCTGTCAGAAATCCTAACATCCTGCTGGAAGGAAGATCCAAACGACAGACCGAACTTCACCCAGATAGTGCAAATGCTTCTCCATTACCTCTCTACCCTTTCGCCGCCACAACATTTGGCCCCGGCTCGCACATTCAGTTCAGAGAACACAATCCTACCTCCCGAATCCCCTGGGACAAGCTCACTAATGGCTTCTCGAGGCGATATCACGCCTAAGGGCAATATAGAAGACAAGCCGAGGGGTTTCTTTTTCTGCTTCAGCCAGTGCTATTAGTAACACAGATTGAGCAAAGGAACTCCCAAGATGATGCAGAACATCGGAAGATCACCACCAAATGCGCTGCGACTCCGATCGTGATCGACTCTCAGCACACTTCATAGTCCATACCCAAAAAATGGCAGAAGTAGAACTGTTGTTTCTGCTAATCAGGCCGCCCCTGCATCTCTTACATATTTGAACACATTGGCAGGGAAAATCCGAGTAACCTTTTGACTCCTAGTAATGGTGAAAATAGTTCTATCATATATTCTCGGTAAAACCGTGGACCATCAGGTTATTCCATGTCTAAACTGCCTGCCCATCGTATAGTATTAATTGGCATTAATCAGTTTCTCTCTTGGAAAGGACACTTCAGATCCTGTTCTTTGCGTATATAGCTCTGGTTTTCTTGCATTATTAATGCTGTCGTGCTGAGTTTGTATTTGAGCTAGAATTATGGTTGTGAGTGCTACACAGTAATAGTCGATGCTCATCTTGATCTGCATGACTTGATGTACAAATTATAAGTTTCCCTCTTCTTTTGGAACGGCAATGTTCGTAAGAACAGCTACACATTCATCTTTGGGGCTTTAGGGTGCCTGCGTGGGATGTTTGGATTTCACGGGGGCTGCAAGAATTTCATGCTGAACAGTTCAATTCCTGCAAGAATTGAGGAAGTGGCCCAGTTCAATTCCTGCAAGACCCTGTTCAATTCCTGCAAGAATTGAGGAAGTGGCCGAGTTCCAAATGGAGTCTTAGGCCCCCTTAGGGATAGTTTAGGCTTGTGCATAAGCCGGCTGTCCACATAAGCCCCGTATAAGCTCCGGTGAAAATAAGCTCTAGAAATAAGCTTTGTCTATTAGGAACGGCTTAAGAATTTGGGCTTATTTTGTATGGTGAAGAGTGCAAAGGCTAAAATATCCTTGGACTTGTTTTTTTGCTGTTTTAATACGTGAAATATTTATTTTGACGAGTTTCTTTATACGTAAACGCCGATCAAGTTTTACATTAAGTTTTTAATTCCATAGACACATGAATTTTTTATCTATTTACACAACCATCCAATTCCTCATACATATAGACAATGAACTTTCCTTTCTCATTCTTTCTTATGGGGGACAGGAGATATGTTTCTTATGGGGGAGTGGCAGTTTTTTTGAAAATAATGTGAACATTAGGGGCAAGTTCGGAAGGAGTTAAGTGGGGGGTGCTGAGAAGCTCGGGAAGCCTCAAATTTGAGGCTTCCTGGTACTAACGGGAATTCGGAATAGGTTAAATTTTAAGCCTTAACTTATTTGCCTCTTAGGAATGGCTTATAGCTTATTTTCACCTATAAGCTCTCTAGAAGCCATTCCTAAGGGGGCCTTAGACTCTGTTTGTTTGGGCTTCTTATCTTAGATCCTATTTATTTGGGCTCTTAATCTTAGATCCTGTTTGTTTGGGTTTCCTACCTGGCTTTTTATTAAAAAGCTAAAGTTCAAACAAAAGGCTAGCTTCTAGCGGTTGGTTATGTGCAGCTAGATTTTAAAGTTAGCATATTGTCCAAAGATGGGTAAAGGTGCTTCCATAACTTCTGCTACGCAAATGTCCCTCAAGTTGTTTCCATAACTTCTGCTACGCAAATGTTCCTCAAGTTGTTCTGTACCCGCCGTTGTTACTTCTTATAAATCCCAGTCTACAACCTGATTGCCCATTAGAGCAACTCTAACTGGCTCCTCAAACCCCCCTCTATACCTACTTTTTAGCAAAAGCATAAAAAAAGTTTCCAACCAAACCCCAATCGTCCTTCCTATCCGTCGGGGCTCCTATCCGGCGTTGCTTGCTCGCTACTTCTGGCAAGCGTCCGCTCGCCCCCTATCGACCAACGACCGTGGCCTTCCTGCCATCTCCGACCAGGTTGATACCTTTCCCCCTCTCTGACTTCTTCTTAAACTGGCCCATGCAGTTCGACGAGCTCTGGATGTCATCGAGAGAGAGAGAGAGAGAGAGAGAGAGATAAAGGCAGAGAGAGGGAGAGCACGCAGCACCAGAGTCCAGCACCCAGGAGCCGAGGCCACCCTAGATCCGAGGCCTCGAAGGCCTGCCCTCAGCTCGCCGCCTCCTTCTCCTCCTCTCCTGCCTCCTTATCACCCTGCCACCCCTCCTCCCGCGCTCTAATGCTGGACTAAGGAGGATGGCCAGGTTGTGGCCCACGCCGGGCCCGCGGCCAGGGTAGTGGCCCGCTCAAGCTTGAGTCCATGGCGACGGGATGGGTGTAGAGGGAGAGCGAAAGGCAATGAGGAGGATGGTGACGGCGGCGTGGGCAGAAATGGTGCTAGGAGGTGGGAGGTGGCGCTCTGTAGTTGGGAAATTGAAGAGGAGATGAGGCGGAAGGCTCTAGCGAGGAAGAATGTTGTGCGCCTGTACTTATTAGGGACAATGTGAATGGCCTTTTGCTATTTTTTATAGCTAACTATTCTTTTTGGATACATGGAAAATTATTGCATGTAATCAGATTGTACATCACTTGAACTTCTTGTTTTATACTGCTCTTGGCATCGATAGAGTATGATGTGCCATGCTGCGGATATGATTTGAGCAGAGAATTAGATTCTCAATGCACTACTCTGATTAGATGCTAGTTTTTTTTAGTTTTTTCCATGTGCTACTGTAATTAAATTGTATTTTGCTATGTAGAGAAGATACACCAATAGATGGTTATCTACATTTGTTGAACGAGGGAAACCATAACGCTTTTTGGGATGATAGTCAATTTTGTAGCCCACCTGAGGAGCAACAATCGCCAATTGAACAAGCTACTCTGTCCATGAGACCAAACTCCAAGAGGTCAAAAAAATTCAGCAAGAAGGAAGATGATATGTTGGTGTCAGCATGGCTAAATACCAGTATGGATGCAGCACAAGAAAATGAGCAGACTTGTTCTATTTATTGGAGGAAAATTCTTTGTTACTTTCACGAAAATATGAACTTCGATTCAGATCGCAATCTAAATTCCCTCATACAGCGTTGGTCTAACATTGAAGAACACGTTAACAAGTGCTATGGATGTTATGACCGGATTAAGCGTAGAAAGCAAAGTGGGATGATAGAGAAAGATAAGGTATAGACGTCTCTCATTAATTTGCCTATAACTTCATATGTTGTATGCAAGTTTAAGACATATTCCTACTTGACTTGTATAGATTCTTCAGGCATGTGTTGTGTACAAAGAAGAAGAGAAGAAAACATTACAATACTTGCATTGCTGGAATATCTTACGACCACCATCCAAAGTGGACTAATAGGTCATCTCATAAAAAACAGAAGACAACCTGCAATTCAAGTCCAAATACGTCTACTCCTATTAGTACAAACTCAAGTAGGAATGATGATGAAACAATGTCTCCTACTACGGAAAATGTGCCGTTGAAAAGCCCAATTGGTAGAAAGAAAGAAAAGAATGATTACATGGAGAAGATAATATTTACATGGAAGCATTAGAAAATCTGTGGTCAAAGAAGAGAGAGGCGGATGCCATGGAAGAGTTCAAGAAAGATGAGCGCTATAAACGAGCATATGCACTAGTGAAGAAAAGATTGCAAATGAAAAGGCCAGGATAGCGCATGCGATAAAAAAGCTTGAAGTAAAGGAAAGAGAGTTAGAACTCAAGAGAAGGTTGGAAGACGAGGGAATTATGAGTATAGACACTAGTATTATAGCTGGCCCACAACAATTATACTACATGAGCTTGTAGAATGAGATCATCGCTTGACGATGCAATAGCTCGGGTTGAGCTGCTTCATTTGTGTGCATGGTAATGTTATTTTGTTGTACTCTTTTTATCTTTTATGAACTACAAAAATAGTAGTAGCCACCTTCAATAGAGTACAAGTTTTGCCTACGTTGAATATTAGTGTTGCCTATGTGCCAGCTATTGTTCTGCCTACATACAAAATATGTTATGCCTGTGTGCGAGCTATTGTTCTGCCTATGTGCCAGTATTTGTTCTACCTATGTTCAAAATATTTTCTGCCTTTGTGCCTCTTTTTATTGTTTGTATACTGCCTCTTCACCATTTTCTTGTACTGTCGACGTTCAAAACATTGTTCTGCCTACGTTTAACTAAGTACTACCTATGTGCCAGCTATTATTCTGTCTACGTTCAAACCATTGTTCTGCCTACGTTGAACTGTTAGCGATGAAGAACAACTGAAGATCTTGTTTACATCACTAAAATAAATGTATACATTATGAAAATAGTACCTAATACACACATAATTAAAGAAACTACTACTCTCCACAACATTGTTGTAGGTACTTAACTAGATTATCTTGAAACTGATAGTGAGATTGCTTGTTTCTAATAAAATGATGAGTTTGAATAAAATCAAATAGTTCTGGCATATGCTTATGGGAAACTTTCATATTTTGTCCCACTCCATCATACTCAAAGTCTTCCAGGCCTCCGTCCCGTTCATTTTCAATTATCATGTATGCATGATGACACAAAAACTGTCACGATTTGTCCAAGCGTGTCTTGATCTTAAAATCAAGCTGGTCCACGAACAATGGCAAAACGAGCTTGTAGAACTCCAAAGGCCCGTTCAACATCCTTCCTAATGCGTCTTGAGCTTGGGAGAAATATTTTTCTTATTCCCTAGTGAAGATGGTATTATCTTCACAAATGTCGTTCATGTAGGATATATGTCATCTGCAAGGTAATACCCGTTTGTATATTGTGACCGTGGATGGTATAATTCACTTCTGGAGCTTGTGCTCCGGCTACTATTGTAAAGAAAAGAGAACGGTGAAGAACATTAATATCACTGTGAGACCCTAAAAACTAAAAAAAGCATGCCAAATCCAAAGATCATGTGAAGTAATGACTTCTAGAATGATAGTGGGCTCAAGCATATAGCTAGTTTACATAGCCCGTCATGCTGCATGGCAATTTTTCCATTTTCAATGCATGAAATCTGTTCTTTCGAACATTTAGGAAAACCTATTTCCTCTCCAATCACAAGTAATCTAGCAGTATCATTATAATTTGGAGATCCCAAATACTTGTCTCTGAGGACTTCAATAAAAGCTTTCACAAACCTTTTAAGATTCTCTATAGCAGTACTTTCTCCAATCTGAACATAATCATTTGTACCATCTGTTGGTACTCCGTAAGCTAGCATTCAAAATACTATGGTAATCTTCTTCAATTGAGATAACCCAAGACATCCAACTCTATCTCTTTTCTGCACAAAATAGTCATCATGGCTTTCTATAGCATCAATTACGCGAAAAAATATAGAAGTCATTCAAAAGCTGATATTGATCATGTGCTAGGTATGTTGTGGCAAGAATGAGTTCGTCGTCATCATCCAACGACAACGAATTCAAGAGAGATTGCATAAGTTGCGATGACTCATTGCAATGTGGTTGAGGAGAAACAACCAGGAATAGCGAATGGATTTGCATATATAGACAAAAAAATATTGCTGTTAAAATCTAGCCATTACAAATATAGCCATTATAAAATATAGTCGTTAGAAATCTAGCCGTTACAAAATATACTATTAGTTACAACATATCAATAAAATATAGAAGAGTTGAATATGGGGAGGGGGTGGAAAATGGGGAGTCGGTTGGAGTGTGAAGAGATATGGGAGGGAATCATTTGGAAAGGCTATTTGTATGGAGATATGGGGAGTGAGCTTTAGGAGGTGGTTTGGAGATGCTCTTACAATCCTCTCTTCTTGCACCAGCACCAGACCAAGAGAGTGCCTCTAGGGTTTTGACCCTCTAGCGGCTAGCGCACCCTCCAGGGCTGCTCCTTCCACTGGCCGGTGACGACCCTCTCGTCCCACGGCCATCGCCAACCTCCTCTTCCCCCATGACATTGGCAACAACTGCGAGAGGAGGTTGAGGCTAAGCTCTAGGCGCTTGCTCCCTCATCGGTCAATGATGACCCCCTCCTCCCCACGGTGGTGACATCCCCGCACCTGCCCCGGCTCCCTCATCCCTTTGGCAATGCCTTCCCTACTCCTTTCGATGACCTTGCTATCCTCCCTTCGTCGTCTGCTCCTCCAGATTTGGTGACGTCCTTGGGTTGGATATGGTCCTCTAGGGCAAGATCCTTAATTCCCTCCTAGTGGCAAGAGCAATGACAGGTGAAGAGATCCAGGTGTGAAGAACGTGAACGACGGCTGCTGCAACTTTTTGTTCCATAAAATATGTGAACAAGTCTGGCACCCTATTTTTAGTTGTTCTAAATTGTCTCTTGTTTCTACGATTTTGTGATTCTATGCATGGAACTTTAGACATTTCTACTCAAGTTCTTAGCTTACGACCGCTTTAACAGTTATGTTGCCAAACAATCATCATTCAGCACGGCCGCTTTCGTAACACAAGACCTTCTCCGATACAGCTAGCCCACATCCGCTTCTGGTATAGTGACAGCCAAACATAGAGGGCCTTAGCAATTCCAACCCCTAGCACCTTGTATAGAACATAACATCAATCATTTTACGGACGATTAGACTGCACACCGGTTGAACTAGCCATGACCCATTAGGCATTAGTTTAAGGGGATGTTTGATTGGGCTTTTGTGGTGCCTTTCTGTACTTATAAGTCAAAAGCCCAACTAAAACAATAAAATTTCTAAACATTCTTTTAAATAAGCCAATTTTCAATACTAGTGTATAAAGTGGAAGCATCAAAGGAGGTTCTTATTTGGCTTTTGCGGAGTGAACACCGAGTTTGCTCCCCAAGGTCGCTAGTAATTACCCTTGTTTGCCACTGGATCGTTTTCTCCTCACCCGACCCTCAAACTCCCCCGGTAGCCCCGCTCCACTACTCTCTCGCCTAGGGTTGAGCCGCCGCCTCAAGGGTCCGCCCTGCTCTACTGCCGCCAGGGTCCGCCTCGCTCCGCCGACGCCGCCCCGCCCCGATCCGCCCCCGCATCTCCCCAATCCCCACTACCCCGCGCCTGTGCTCCCCTAGGGTTGGAGCCGCCGCCGCCACCCTCCTCCCCAAGCCAACCTCCCCGAGCGTCGGCATCCCCAACGAGGTCGTCGACGAGCGCCTCGTCCCCGAGCGACCTCCTCGAGCGGCGGCTACGCCGACGAGCTCCTCCCGAGCCAGCCGGTGTCACGGACGAGCTCCTCCCCGACCGGCCCCCTCCCCAACTGCCCTCCACCCCGACCTCGTTCCCGAGCCGCCGGCCCTTCTCCAGTCGCCGCTCCTCCTCCCGTCGGCGGCCCTCCTCCAGCCGCCAGCCCTCCTCCACTTGCTGGAACTCCTCCAAGCCGACGAGTTTGCCACCATTTTTTTTTGTGCTGTTGCTCAGATTCATGTGATGCTTTGTAGAAGTTCAGTTCAAGGGATAAAAAAGGGAAAGATTCCCGACTTTCTATCCACTCTCAGCCAGTCAAGAAGAAGCCGAGAAGATAGAAGACCACTCCCTTTTTTGTAAAAGAAAATAGAGATTCTCATGTTCCCTCCTCGGAACATTTTATCACTCCTTTAGGCCAGGTGGCCTCGGTTATGAAAATGTATGTGCAAAAAAGTGCTAATTTAGTTACGTTAAACATTGAGTCAGTCCATGGTTTATCTGTAACCAATGACTCCATGTAACGGGGACATTAATTAGTATCAGAGTGAATTCTTCTCTAATTTGTGTAATGGTATAACATTAATTTCTCCAATTTCTACAGATATGTTATAGATCTATTAATTCATTTTGTTCTATAACTTCAGTAATGATGGGGTTTACTGTAATGAATGATAGGTCATACAGAGATCTGAATTTGTTTGAAACAATACATTGTGAATTGTGTTGCCTAGATGCATGCAAATGGATGGATACTTAGCATGGTTGTGCTCTGATCCTTTGAAGTTGCAGATGGTTCAGCTTGGAAGAGGAAAGATGCATGCATTCATGTTTCTATCACTGGTTTCTATGTTTTATGGTTCTGTATGCACTATGCAAAGAGAATGCAAAATCGTGCTTCTTCTATAGCAGAATTTCAGTGTATTTGGATCTAGATACAGTGCTTGCTATTTTTTTTTAAGATTTCAATATATGCTACATTTATATTGATCAGACCCGGTAAAGTCATGTTTTCACTCCTCCCAGATTTGTTTGTTCAGCTTGTATACATCTGGGAGAAATTGGACAGTGATGAGATGATGTCGATCCATGAGAAACTTGGCGGAGATAGTGCTTGATGCTCATTTTTCATAAATAGAAGAAATTATTATATTAGATATCGGTTCATATACACTAATCAAGCATATATGTTAATTATATATGCTAATTTGGCTTGAAACCGGGTCATTTACAGCTTAATCAGCATAAAATAAAGTGATTAACATTAAATCGGTATATAAACAATCTCTCAGCACTCTAGAGGCATTTCAGATATCTTCATTCACAATCATAACTTCGATAGCCAGTTTACGAAATAACATTTCAGTTTTGCCACAGCAGACATTCCACGATAATTTTCTTATAGCAGACCACCTACGGCTGTGTTTAGATAAGCCACGGTTCAATCGCACAACCTTAGATCTTGTTTTTCTCGAGATAAGAACAGCGCGTGCAATTGCACTGTGTCTACAGGATTCCAGCCAGTTAAAGGAAACATCAAGTCGTCACTCCCTTCCATGCCCGTCTGCCGCGGCCGGAAAATGCCAGCTTGCCAAGGAGTATCCCGGTCATCATGCGTACTAGCGTGATCCCTGAACAGTTGCCGTGATTTTTTTCAAGGTTCAAGGCCGAGATTTTTTTAAAAAAAATGCTCGGTAGTAGTACGACAAAGCAAGTGCAACTTGAGAAGGGGACAGGATGGACATGAGGCCGTCGTCTATGTAATTGCAGTCTTTGCCTGCAAAATCTTGCGATTAATTGATGAGATTCTCACTCACGTTTGCTTCTTTTTTTTTCTTCACCGGACTTGCCTGTTCATCGCCTTCCTTGCGAGCTGCACGTTCAGTTTAATGGCCTAAGAAGCAGCTACTAAAAACTTGGCTCGCAATACTGCTTCTTGCCCAATTGGTTGAATCGAGGCAACGTTTGGAACGTGGCAGTTTTCTCAATTCCCACAAGAATCAAACTGTTCCACGTGAAATTAATGTGTTCCAGATGGTCGTTAGTGTTTCTGGTTTTTCTTGTACATTTCGATTAGCAGGATCATTTGATTCCAGAAGAAACTTGACCAGCCTTTCCCCAGCCACCCAAGAGCAAGACTTTTGTAAGATGGAGATCGACGGAGATGGAATACGTACACGCAAGCGAATCGCCATAGACAAGAAGGCACCCATTGTCCATCCATGACATGAGCTGAGCTGACCCCGTAGGACATTTTCAAGAAAACACGAAAAACAGTACACTAAATCGGACGAGACAGCAGCTACAAGTAAGGCAGCAGGCGCCAGGCGATCGACCGGCAATGGCGTAGGAGGAGGAGACAAAAGACCAGGCGCTTTTCGGCAGGGGCTTCCTCGTGTCTGGCGGGCTTACCGACATGGAGTCTAATCAGAGCCGCACGGACGGGCGGACGGACAGGCCGGGGGCGCGCGCGCGCGTGCACGCGGAGAGGGAACCCCCCGCCGCTGTACGTACGGCGGGTCGCCGTGCGCTGCGTACCACTATGGAGGCGTGGGGCTTGAGCCACAGCCACAGCGCGCGCGTCGGGGACTCGCGTCGCGTCGCGTCTCGTCCAGTCCTGCACCCCGCGCTCGCCGCGATCGCGTCGCCGGATCCGCTGGGCTGCCTGATCTGCCTCCTCCCTCGTGGTTGCGCCTGCGTGGCTGGCCGCGGTGCGTGTCCGCACGCGGGAGATCAGGGGCGGGCACGTCTCGTTACGGCCTGGCTAGCTGCAGGGTGCTCGGCTTTTCTGTTCCATTGTGGTGTCCCACTTCCCGATTGTGTCACGTACGTTTTTGTTCGTCGATAACTCGATGACTATGCCATAATAGTTATAAAGCGTGTACGACAACTTTATTAACAGATTGACGTATACTTGACAATATGAGACACGTCGATATTTTTGAATAGGTTCGATCGCCTCGTAGAGCATGACTTAGTACTATATCGAGAGAGAAGTCTTGTATGTGACTTAGCTAGCAAGTTAGGCCGTCAGCAACTTTCGAAGATCGTCTCTAGAGCTCCACATTCATAACTTGGAGTTTTAGGCATCTCTCTATGAGATTTCTCATTTACATGATGAATTTAGAAGGCCTCCCATAGAGGATTATATAAGCAGAACCCCTTTGATAAAAGACCATGGATGCCCATAGAGAAGTAAAAATAAGAAGAAAAAATAAGAAAAATGGTCCACGGCTTTATATTGCACTAGGTGGGAGAAGAGATGAGTTATGATTTATGGTGAACTAACCCATTCATGTCATCCCATAATGTCTCTTTGACTTTATTAAATATCTTGTTAACTTGTTAACTTCATCTTGTACCACGTAATGGCCACGTAAAATTTTTAACGGCTCGATCCATATAAAATTTATTTATATCTCAACGGGTCCAAAGGTGAGTTCGTATACATAGTGTAGCTCTCGGTATAGAATCTCTTGTATGATGACGACGCTTAGTCGAGTATAGATTCATTCATTATTTCCTCTCTATTTTCTCCTATCAAATTGCGAACTATGTTTTTTTATTTTTTTACCTTTTTATTTTTGCAATCTAATAATATTATTAAGGCCAGATGTGCGGATGCTCGCTGGAGACCGGAAGGAATCACAAATTCTCAAGCACATCTAAAGGCGACGATTTTGACTCAAATCAGTATTTCCACGCGAAAGATATATAACATTGTTGATTTAGGTTTTCATAATGGATTTGTTATTTTTAGATCATTTGATAAATTATTATTTCTCAATTAACTAAGTTACACATTATTAAGTCCACAATTACACAAAAATATTTATATAACTTTAGATTTAGAAATATGCAACTGTCCAGTTATACATTTCTAAACCTAAAGTTATATGTAATTTTTAAAATATATAACTATCAAATTAACCATTAAATAAAAATAAACATCTAAGTTCATTAATTTAAAAATAATAAATTTTAAAATGATTTGAAAATAGACGCTCTCTCCTCGTAATTACATTTTTTACCACAGCATGTCGATGACATACCCGGGACCAATCCCAGAACGACCAATCCCAGAACCAAGTTCAAGTTGCAAAGAAGAGAACACACTTGCACACTCCTCTGGGTAGAAAGTAGGACAAGAAGATACCTCCAAATACTGCGCTGCTCTGCATGCACGTACGTACACGTACCTACTCCTAAGTGGATATACGCGTGCAGTTGCAGATCATGTGGTGCATGCATGCATGCACCCACAAAAGATATGACTTTGGGATGCCCAGGTCAACCCTAGATGCCTTGCATACATGTATATGCATGCATGGCTGCATGCACACCAGGCCAGGCCAGCACAACCAGTACACTGTAACGCAAAGTAGGAGTACACGTCGAGCCGTAGAGTACAGTGCGCTACTCATAGCGGGATGCAGCAGCAGACGCGCGCACGCACGCAGCGCGCATGCACGGGATTGAGGCAGCCTCCTCTCCTCGATCCTCTGTGCCTGTGGGCTCTTGTCTCCGCTCATAAATGTTGGGTTTGGAGCCTTCTCCTTGTTGTTACATGCATGGGGATGCATGCAGACGCAGCGCACGCTGGAGACTCACTGGAGAGAGCATGCTCTCTCTCACACACACACTCTGTGCGTCGCCGCCGTGCATAGGGAAGTGCGACGGGGAGACAGGAAGATCGGGCCTTTGTCCCAATTAAAGGTGCACAATCCAAAGGCTGAAAAGTGTTGTGATCATTTCTTTTTTTTTGAGAGAGAGTGTTGTGATCATTTCGGGCAAGACGCTCTCTAGTTTTGTTTCTGCATAGCTACCAGCAGATCGCCTCACAGCCTTTTCCATGACCCACTCGAGAAAGAACCTTTCCGTAACTACACATTCCATATACTCGCTCGCGCATGGCCAAGTGGAATAAGATCTCCGCTCTATTAGTCACGGCAAAATTAGTCGGTCGATCTTACTACCACTCCCTCCCATTTCAAAATGAAGTAAGGGCGTCTTATATTATTTGTCCACGCTTCTTTTACTTTTGTCCTCGTTTATCTCAACTCTCTCTCTTCCATGTGCCCATCATCTTGTCAACTAGGAGTATCACTTTGACCGCAATATTTTGTCATGGACTCGTTCTACCCGTCAAAGATTTAGATCGCACTAAAAACTCTCAACCATATGAAAAAACAAAGGATTTATCTTCAGTCGACTGTAACTTAAGACTTCAGTGGACGGGGATTAGCCTTTGATTCGATGGTTGTGCAATGAAAATAAAAATAAAAAAGGAAAAATAGAATTTTTAGATCTATTTAAAAAATAAAATCTTTGTGTAACTTTATGCTAAAACTTGTGAAATTACCGAGTTGAACATTTTAAAACCTTATATTATACAAAAAAATTGTACAATTTTAGACTTTATAATGTACAAGTAGAAAAAACAAATTATACTCAACGAAAAACAAAACTTTTCCACGCTCAAATCATGAAGAAGGGTCCGGGCTAAACTCATCGACTGTGGTTTAAGAAAATCTCACTCAGACTGAGCAATAGCAAAAACGAAAAACAAAATCAAAATGAGTACAAAGAACCGTGGGAGAGAATGGTGATTCTTGCAGCAAGCTGAATGGCTATCATGGCTCTCAGAGGAACGGAGAAAGGAAATACTACTAGCAAGTTGTTTTCCGCACTCGGTCCCCAACGTTGTAAACGCGCGCATGCACATGCGCGCGCGCGAGATTAGTACTCCGTCGAACGTGTAGCTTAGGCTCGGGTGTGGTGCGTGGGGAAAAGTTAACGGTTGCAGGCATGCATGCAGTGGCCGGAAGAACGAGCTAATGATGAGGTGATTAATACGTAGCTAAAACAATCTGGCGCCCATCCACTGGCTGGCACCCCACACTGCTACACAAAGTACTATTACGGGCAGTTTAAAATCACCATCAGAGATGATTTTTTAAACCATCTATAAGTATAGGTCTGTGATGAAGTTATCTCATCACAGACGGTTAGAATAGTGCGGTTGAGAACCACCTACAATGTGTTTTTCAATTACAAAAAAAAATCACAGAAAAAGCCCAGCAAATCCCCGCCTCGGATTTGACCACCTCGCTGTCGTTGTCGCCGGAGGCACTCCTACTACCACGGGAGCACCGGATCAGTGCTTGCGTTCGACCTCCTATCGTCGTCGTTGAAGGCACTCTTGCCGCCGCGAGAGAGGAAGGAGAGCCACGGCAGTGACCAACTGCGGAGAAACCGCTCGAGCCAGCGAGGGGTGTGACCAAGGGAGGCCACGGCGACCTCCAGATCTGCGACACGAACACCGCCGCCGCCATAGTGGAGGCCAACTTGTCCGCCCACCACTGGAACCTCGCGCTTCCATCGTCGCAAATCCACCGCTCCTCAACCGTGCACCTCATGCCCAAAACAAAATGGAAGAACACGAAACAGATCAGAAAACGAAAAACAAAAAGCCACCAATTAACCTACGGCAGAGGAGTGGGAAGGAGGCGAAGCGAGGTGATGGGGGTCACCGGCCGGCAAGGAGGCGAAGCTAGGGCAGATCCGGCGAGGAGAAGGGAGAAGAGATCAGCAAGAAGGCAAGGGGGAGGAAGCAGGCGCCGCCACGCACTTTGGAGAAGAATTGGGAGATCGGGAATAGTGGGAGTGCTAGCTAGGGTACTGCGCGCATGAGAGTTAATATGGTGGGCTGGCTGGGTTGTGGGTTGGGCTGGATCGAATCATAGGCGGTTTTTAAAAAGACCGCCTGTGATATAGTAGTTATTGCAAATAGATTTTAAAAAACGTCTCTAATAATATTATAGGCGGTTTTTTTTAAACGGTCTATAATGAGTAGAGCATCACAGGCGGATATTTTTAAAAACTATCTGTAATATCGGATTTCATAAAAATCGCCTATAAAGAGTCATAATATAGATGATTTTCAATAAACCACGTCTACCACTACAGCTCCGTCGATCGCGCCCGGTATTCACTAGGCCCCGAATAATAATTACAGTAACAGACCAACCAATTCCCTTTAACCACCATGCTCGATATTTACTCTATGCTGTAGCGCCGCAGCAGCTTGTACACCTTCGTTATGGAAAGGGGAAGTTCCTCTCTTGTTTACATGGACGTACTACGTACGTAAACCACCATCTCAGTCTGTGTACTACTGCTGAGTTTCTTTGGGGAGTGATTTACTTTACGAGAAGTTAATTAACTTGGGTTTGAGTTTTGGCGTAAGATTTGATCAACTGGGTGCAGCATCGAAAGCAAATTATTTTGTAGAACTACTCTTCTTCTTGCTAACTACTTCTATATCGTGTGCTTCTTGTGAGATGGCTGACTATACATAACAGTGTCCATAAATTCACATAGAAAACAATTGAGAAAATTGTTATGATCAAACTCGACATCCCCATGTTAGAATCAAGACTTAACTGTTTGGGTGGAAGAAATGACAGAAACAATAGCCAGGCCCTAAACCCATCACATGACATGATCATTGATCAATACTGTATTAGGACAGTCCCAATGCTCCAATTTAGCTGTCTCTTAAGTCATGTCACCTTGGCAAAAAGCTTATGTAGCAGGGTAGTTATGGAGAAAAGAGAATGAAACTGTCTCTTAATTTAGAACCGACTCTTAGCGATGTAATCGATGTAAATTAATTCTTGCGTGATTCTATGTGGCTCATACATGTACTACTATATACTAGAACTATGTCACAAACAGGTTACAAAATTAAAAATAATAGTATAAATTATAAAATATAATAAATGAGAATGTTTTAAATAGAATACTAAGATACAAGCCATTGAGAAAGTTGTATCTAAATAGTTATTTAATATAATAAGATACAACCGAAGATACAATGCATTGAGAATGCCCTTAGCCCTTAACCCTTGCCCCCTTCCTTGCCTTGTCCCTCTATATAAGCAGCGCAAGCGCGCCACATCATCCCCGCACACTCCAATCCCGCAGCCTCAAGCACAAGCGCGCACTGCCACACGCACAGCAGAGTCATCCCGCAGCATCAGCATGGACGAGGCGGCCGCCAACGCGCAGGTCTACGGCCACGCACAAGCGCACGCGCACCACCACCATCACCGGAGCAAGCGCCCTTCATCGGCAGCCTGCGACGGCGGCTCCCCGACCGGCACGCACTACCGCGGGGTGCGGCGCCGGCCGTGGGGCCGGTTCGCTGCGGAGATCCGGGACCCCATGTCCAAGGAGCGCCGCTGGCTCGGCACGTTCGACACCGCCGAGCAGGCCGCCTGCGCCTACGACGTCGCCGCGCGCGTCATGCGCGGCGCCAAGGCGCGCACCAACTTCCCAAACCCCGCCGAGGCCTCCGCCGCGGGCTACTGGCCGTGGGCTCCGCCGGCACAGGTCGCGGCGCACCCGCCGCCGCCGCTCAACACATTCCTCCTGCACAACCTCCTCATGAGCTCCTCCCCCCACGGCTGCCTCCTGCTCCACCACGCCGGCCACGGCCACGCCCACGCGAATCCCGCTCCGCATCCCACCCCCGCCACACCACCACCGCCTCGTCCCGCTGCTTCGCCAGCCACCACCATCGCCACGCCAGACACCACCACTTCCTCAGCATCGTGCGCTCCGGGAGCGGATGACGACTACGACTGGGGCGGCCTCCTGCAGAGGGATTCGCCGGACTCCGGGCTGCTCCAGGACGTGCTGCACGGGTTCTACCCGAGCAGGTCGCCGCGCGACGATGTCCGCAGCGCCGAGACGGCGGCGCCAGCCGTGCTAGTGAAGCAGGAGAGGCACGAGGTGTTCGACGTAGACTCTTCATGCGGCGGCGTGGACCGCTACGAAGACGATGGCGAGTTCTCAATGCTGCCGCAGGGGCTCCTCCAGGACGTGATCCAGTACCCGGCGTTCGTGCAGGTCGTGGCGGCGCCTTCCACCATGGGCCGCAGCCGCAGGGGCTGATGTCTTGTATTCTGACTCATCGATCGCGTGCGTGCGTGCATGCGATGCGCGCTCACACTTGTGCATGCAGGCATGCGTTGGAGAATTTGGTGCTTTTGGCTTCAAGATTGCTCACCTCTATATAATAGATCCCTCTATCTAATCATGATGTGGTGGTGTACTGTGTACTAGTTCAACTTTGGGGCTTTAAAGTTTGGGCTGGTAGTTAGCAATTGCTTCGAATTAAACTTATTCAAACTTTATCTAGTTTTATCAACTATGAGATCATTGTGATATAGTGTCATTCTGTGTTCTAGCTGTTTCCTCTAATCTCTGGAGTAAACTTTTGGGAGCTCTATGTATTGAGCCTTTCCCCCCGCAAATTCGTTGTGCTGTGTGCTAAATCTTTTGCCTGACATAACATCAAGTTTAATCTAGGCATCTAGCTCGATCATCTCGTGCGATTAATGGTCGGGGTTTCTGCCGCTTCACATTTGCACTTACGCATGCATGCATCCAGCTGCTTGCGCATGCGCAGTGAATGGAAATGCATGTCCAGCTCTCTGTTATCGGGTGCTCGCGCCAAACGCGTCTCCTTTTTTCACGAGACCCAACCCCCAGGCTCGTCGTTGTCGCCAGCGGCACCCGTCGGAGGGGCGCCGGCACCGGCCTGGTAATGCAAGGCGGAGCAGGAAGCATGCGCGACAGGCGCGCGGCGAGAGCGCGGCTGGCTTCACGACGCACGACGCCGCGCGCGTTCGTTGCCCACGAAACCGTCCCTGCAAGGGCTGCGCGCATGCATCAAATGCTGGCTTGCATGCGCATGCGCGTGCTGCAATGTTCATCAGCAAGTAGGTAGTAGTACAACCAGCGGTGGAGCCAGGATTTGACCACGTCACGGCTAAACTATAAGTCTATATCTATGTAAACTAACGCCAATTTATACCCGTACCATAACATAATAAAAGTACATTACAAATACACTATTAATATAAAACATGGCAAAATAAAAATAATGTGGCATAATAGTCTTAATAGAGATGCAATATGAGATTTTGAGTACCAAAAAACAAAGATTTCCTCCCATCCTAACTTCCCATTTCTTGATCAACCGTCGAACAAGAATCAAAACCTACAAAGAACATGAAGTATACATTGGTAAGACTAAATTTTCAAAGATGAAATTTCATATGAAAACAAAAGAGTATACAACAAGTAAAGTAGCTAATCATCGTTGCAATATAAGAAAACATACATCTAGGACGAGGTAAAACCTCTCTACGCAATCTCATAGCTTGAAAACGACGCATAATCTTATCATCTTCAATACTTGCAAATACATCTCGCTCAATATAGCATACCATGCTATCATTCATCCATTCATCACCCATCTTATTTCTCTACTTGGTTTTGATTATCTTCATAGCAGATAATGCTCTTTCTACTGTTGCAGTTGCAACGGGTAAAATCAATGCCAACTCAATGAGGCGATACACCAAAGGAAAAACGGTGTGTCTATCGGTCTGAACCATTTTCACAGCAAGATTACCAAGGTCATTGCAACTCCGGAAATCTATATCAGCTCTCACATCAACAATGAATGTCTCAAGTTGGTCTCTAAGGACAATACAATCATATGTAGAGAAGTCGGCAGCATACATCTTAGCAAGTTCAAGAAGCTTGTCTTCATCATAGTTGGCAAAAGAATTTCTTGGATCAAGACAAGCAATACATTTCAACAATTGGGTAGATCTTTCAGCAAAGCGATTATTTAACTCAACAATAATTTGATCATTTACCGCATTAAATATTTCATATCTGAAACGATGGTAGTAAGTTACCAATTGGCTACCACGACCCCTTGAACGACCTCTAGCAGGTATTATATCTTCCATACTTGGCACAATGATGTTATGTTTGACACAGAAGTCATTTGCCTCTTCAAAGAGCTCATTCCAACCATTCTGCCTTATATCTTGAATTTTCTCCAATGTGGCCCCAATCAATCCCACAGCACGGACAATGTTTTGGTCTTTTTTTTGCAAGCATTGTGACAAATCATTAGTCTTCCCCAATATTCGAATCATAAGATGCAATATGAGCACAAATTCAAAACTCTCCATATGAATAATCAATCCACCTGTTGTGGTTCTTTGTGTTATATTATCAGCATCATCATGGAGATTTTCTAATACCTCTAGGACCGACTTCCACATGAGGATAAGACGGCATAAGATTTTATGATGTGTGCCCCATCGTGTATCCCCGGGTCTTGCAAGGTTAGTTACTTGGTTTTTTCCTCCTCCCGAAAATATTTCACTGTTCTCCAATTGGCTCATAATATTGTCATGGTGTTGTTGGGCCAATTGATCATGTCTCTTACAAGAAGCACTAACAGTTAAACAAAACAGAGAATTTATATATTTTAAAAGATAAAGTAGTTTCTTCTAGATGTGAATATTGAAATAATATGTATACTTGTATTTCTTTTTTTGCAAAAAGGTCTATTTATGTGCTATACAAAAAGATGGCGGCTGCAGGGGGGGGGGTAATAATGTAATACAGCAACATGCATGTCATATTTTTGTACAGCGTGCAAATGAAAATGTTAATGAAAAATTGCAACTGCACATTATATTCTAGCATGTACATCTAGGACTTTTTAGTTTTCTAAAAAGTGGGTAACAGTATTAATTTTCCCAGTAGCATATTTTCTTGGGAGCACTTACGCATTTTCGTGGAGGTGCATGTGTCATTTTCCGTGGAGGTGCATGTGTCAGAGGTGGCGATGTGTTTTTCTCATTTTTGCACAGGAATTCAAAAACGCGGCCTCGGATCGTTTCGCTCGCTCTAATCAAACCAGGCAGACAAGGATTCGAATGTTATATAAATCCTGTTTGATTAGGTTTTTAGCAACTTTTTACTAAAAAAAGTTACATCATAATCAAATAGCTAGCTTTTAAATAGCTTTGCTTTGTAGTGCCAATTTAGCTATCTGAGAAAGCTGCATTTTTTAGCTTTTTACAATATGCTGAAGTTTCGAGATTTATTTTTTAAAATGTTATAGGCAGTTTGAATCAATCAAAAATCATATGTTTATTTTCTTACAACCATGACAGTTTTTTCAAATAGCCAACCAATATTAGTTTTATCAACAGTCATAGCCTAACTAAACAGGCCCGAGTATATCCCAACGGCAAGGTCCATTTGCCCGTTCAACAATAAAAAACCTTCCATAAAAAAGATCCATTCGGATTCTCTTTGACACCTCACGCATTTGGAACGCTGAAATTGTCACAGAAACTAAACAGTTATCGTAAATTTTCTGTAAAATTGATGTGATAAAACCATGCGCGCTTGAAATGTCGATGGAGGCCGGACCAGAGCTTCCAGTTCACTCCTTGCGCGTGCACAAGGACAGAGCAGGGTCGCAGACCGTGGCGATAAATTTCTTGTTCCCCTTGAGCTCCGGCCGGCACAGATTCCAGAGTTGGTGCTTCGCTAGAAAAGAGCCCAGCAGCCAAATCTCCTGATGCCAGTGCAGAATAAAAGGAGTGCCTGTCGCAAGAAAGCAGCATGCATGGTTAACAATATCTCTCTCTCTCTCTCTCTCTGTCTCTCTCTCATGGCGTAGGCACCGCATATATGGTCGCGGCGGCAAAGCAGTGATGTGAAGGTAAAGGCCAGTTCTGTTCTTTTCTGTGTGGGAAGGAAAGCAAAAGGCCTTCCTGGCTCAAGGAGGGAGGACGTACGTGGGGAGATGTGCGGTAATTGAGATGGCCGGAGTTGGTGCCACGATCTTCTGTGGCACGGAGTTCTGTGTGCGTTGACTAAGCTTATTCCTCTTAGAAAACTATGCTGATGGAATGATTTTGGACTCACAAGTAATTTTCATTGGCTCTCTCCATTACGTCACCACCCTCACTACACGTCAGGGTGAGGATAGGGTTGGATTAACGCTCGATTGTCGTGTCAAGTTGGTCATGCCAAGAACCATTCGATTTGCGTCTAGGCGATGGGAGTTTTCTCTAAATGATCTAGCTTATTAATGTATGGCAAAAAGAGGATCTGCTAATCCAAAAAAGGAACAAATTGCAATCTCACCATCTAATTTGATCTCGGTTGCGCAATATACCGGGTTTGGCTTTCTTTGCACGTGACATTAGAGACTCGATTACAGGTTACACTCTGCATCAGTATTCTAACTAATTTTACTCGTGCAGCTACTGCAGTTCGGTCTCATCTGCCAACATCGCAGGGTGCATTAGAAAACCGGTGCCGTATTACTCAAATTAGCTGATATTGGTGCAGAGAATTCCGAACTCTGGTGTTTTGGGCAACTGGGATCAAATTAGATGGTGAAAAAGATATTTTGCTAGTTCATATCAGACTAAAAATTTCTTTGGGCAGGAGACAGTGCTAGATCCAATTCTGTTGTGATCCGTGAAGATCGAGTAGTACTGCTGGTACGTGGTATTGTGGCAACGGAAGAGAGGTTTTCATTCATCGTGGCGGTTCCTCTCCCCCGTGCCACGCGCGTGAGCGCAGGCTTGGACTGTGTGCACAGGCAGTAAGAGTCCTCTCTTGTCTGGCTGTACAAGAACCAGCATGCGGTGGCACTGGTCTCTGACGTGAAATATGCTTCCTTGTCGGGATCGACCCACACGTCCTGCAGCTGCAACGAGCCGGCCGGTTGGACAGACGAGAGCAGGGCAGCACGGGAGGAGCAGGAGATTTGCGCCGGCGCCCATTCCGGCGCGCCTGCGCGTGTGCGCACGCTCGCCCGCTTGTGCCAGTCGGCAGCCGGCCAGAATCGCGCGGATACGCGGTGGGAAAATTCTTTTGTCCGTCCGATCGATTACGACGTCACAGATCTCAAGGCACCATCGTGCCTGGTTCCCTAGGATTGACCCCAGAATTTGTTGACATCGGCTAGACGTTTATCGACGGGATGCCTTCATTAGCCATACGGTTGGAGACGAAAGCTATCGATCCCTGTGTCCAAATACCACCTAACTGCATGTCAATAAACGGTTTCGTCTTCCCGTTGCAGAAAGTTCACGTCCCTTGATCATGCGCCTTTTACAACCAAATTAAAAAACTACGTTTCCGTTTTCCATCTATAAAACCTTTTGGAGGAAGTCATAAATATCTAGTCACGTTAGCATGTAGAGCTCCTATTTCTCTTTCAGGCCCTTCAAGGGTAGCTGCTTGCTCTTTCTCTAGATCGATTTTGAACGCGCGGATGCATCGACCGTTGCAGTTCCCGACGGTGAGCTACACCTCTTGTGGAAGCCCATATTCTCCTTTTGGGGAGGCCTAGTTACTGGTCTGTGGCTTTGTAAAGCATATGGCGGTCGTGTTGTCGATGCTACAGGCACTGGACGAGGATTTCTACACGCTATTTCTTAGGTTTTCATCGCCTAATCCTTTATCAACGACAACTCAACGTGAGCTGGCGATGGCGATGGAGACGGCAGCTCCCGCTGACCTTTGTCAATGTTGACTCCAATAGTGACGCGTTCTTGACGCATCACCATGCAAGCGCCTGCTCCTGGAGTAAGTAGGAGACGCATGTCTAAGAGGCATTACGATCTTCTCCAATTTTCTTTAGCCCCATACTTATCCTCATACGAGGGGCATTCTTGTAGTTTTCTTTTTACCTCACCCTCCTTGTGTAAGAATGGAGTGCTCAATTCCATTAGTGATAATGAAAGCAGGTAATCTTCCAAAAAATAATAATTCGGAGGTGTGTTCCATTATTATAGTTCTTTAGTTAATTATCCTTCAGTTATTATAGAAGATTAATCTTAAATATTCTTCGTCGACAAGGTTAGCCTTGTGATTAGCTTAATTCTTGCTCTAAGATTCATGTGATTTTTTTATATCTAATATAAAATTTATTTTTTAGCTTTACTTTCGGTCTACTTGCACATTGCTAAGCGTAAAGTTGCACATAACCTTTTGGTATAATTTTAAGTTATAAAATGTGTAATTGGGTAATTACACATATATATATATTTTTTATAGGTATAAAATTTCTTTTCTTTCTTTGTTTCATTATTTTTGTTTGTTCTGTATAGCTATCGTATTAATATCGAAGGGCTAACCCTGTTAAGATTTTTTTTTGAAAAGGAGAGATATATTAACGATATATAATGTTACTACACTCACGCATAGTCAATTCCGACACACAGGAAGGAACAGACACGTGCAAAACTCCATTATTCAACTCTCTTCTACTAAAGCAAGCCAAACCATGAGCAACCTCATTACAGCCTCTGTTTATGTGATGAATTTAGACCTCCGGAATAATCTCCATCACAGCCTTAATCTCCTTAAGAGTACCCCAAAGAGCTAATCTATCATTAGTGGCATTATTGATGGCTTGCACAATATAGGAACAATCTGATTCTAGAATAGCAGGCTGTTTGAACCACTGAGCAACAACATGAAGACCTTCGAGGCAAGCCAGCATTTTTTATTCCTCAACACTAGAAACACGATGTAAAAATTTCCAAGACGATCGACAACGCAACCTGACTAGCCATATCTCTAATGACTACACTAATAGATCCACTAGCAGAATCATGATCAAAACTGGCATCCACATTAATCTTTAGCCAACCATTAGCAGGAAGAGTCCAACTGATTCTTCAGGAGCATGTAAAGGATTTATAGAGCGTAAAGCTTTCTTACCTTTAATATCTCCTAAGGGATTTGTTGAATCAAGCCCATGCAGGACAGCAACATAATTCTGAAGAAATTGAACTGAATTTGAAATAGAGGAATCTCCTTTACCAAAGATAATATCATTCCGCAAATGCCAAGCGCGCCAAAACAGGAATATCACCTTTATACGCATGTGCTGATCCACTTTGTCTAAGAGCAAAATAGACCAATCAGGGCCAGATTTGGAGAAATAGTTTTCATCCGGTAAAACCCACACTATTCTCAAAGCATGCCGAAGAGCTTTAGCTTTTGTACACATTACTACCGCATACCATCTTCAGAATAGCAACCACAAATTGGACACAGAGGTAAGGTATGAAGACATCGCTTTGATCTATTCTCCTGAACAGCTAAGGAATTAGTCGCCAATCTCCAATAAAAAAACCTTAATCTTTTGAGGGATTTTGGCTTGCCAAATATTATTCCATAATCTCCTTTCACCATCAGCCACATTGCTGTTTTGCCCCCTAGAGAATTCACCATTCTGGATTTGGACAGCCAACCTATAAGCACTTCTCACCAAAAAGATTCCAGATTTTTCAAAATGCCAAGCCAGCAAATCCTCATAAACAAAAGACGGGAGGCGAATGCGTAAAATAACTTCAGCATCATGCGGATAAAAGATATGATTGATCAGTGCCTCGTTACACTCCCTAGAATTAGGAATGAACAGGTCATCAACCCATTTTAAACGCGAGCGATTCATTTCCCCAGAAATTTTTAGAGCCATTCCTGGGGATCCAATTATCTCTCCAAATACGAATTTGTTTCCCATCATACACCCTCCAGATCAGACCTTTTTAAGGAGATCCAAACCAAATTCAATACCCTGCCAAGACAAAGAAGAATTACGCGTAAAGGCAGTATCAATCAAATTACCATTGGAAAAGTACTTAGCTTTTAATAACCGAGCACATACGCTTCCGGATAATATATGAGTCTCCATGCTTGACGAGCCAGCAAAGCTTGGTTAAAAAGTTCGAGATCCCGGAACCCAACACCACCATGCAATTTGGATTTAGTAATCTTATCCCAAGCTAGCCAATGAATTTTCCTACCATGCAATTTGGATTTAGTAATCTTATCCCAAGCTAACCAGTGAATTTTCCTGCTATCCTTCTCGTCACTCCACCAAAAGTTTCTTATAAGCTGAGAAAGCTCATCACACAGACCCAAAGGAAATTTAAAAACACTCATTGAATAAGTCGGCAGGGATTGGAGAACCAACCACAAGTTGCGATTTATTGACTGTCAGTCGGATCATAATCTTAATTTCTACTGTAGCTCATAATTCAAGACTAGCGTGAAGTTACAAGAAACCATACATGCATTCCATCGATTTAGCAACGAAGTGCTATCTAGAACCTAGCTTCTGCACTGGTTTAGCAACAAAGTTTATTTTCTAACCTCATACCAGTAGCCTATTGGACCATGCACCAAACCACAACATATCTGCAATCAGACAATGTTTGGGTAACCGTCATACATTGTCAAACTCAAGTTAGCCACGTTTGACCTTTTGCGGCATGTGTCTAATTCTCTACCACAATTACAGCTGCTATATTTTCTTAGCTCTAGGACCGGTATGACATACACCTAAGTAATGATGTAAAGATCGTGAAACTTGCCTTTACATTATTGAATGGCATACGCTTATTCTAGCCAAAGTTTACATTAAGACGTGGGGGAATAGTTTTGCACACGAAGTATGGCTTGCCAAAGATATATTTGGGAAAGTGTGGTTTCCCACCAAACAAAGATGAATAGTCCGATGCCTGTTTCAAAAAAATAAAAACGTCCGATGCCAAAGAACTCCCAACCTGTGCTAGATGAACAGCCAAGGGTTGCTCTAGCAATTCACCCACGTACAGAAGCAGGCATGGAACAGTGTAGGACAATATACTAATCGGCCTCAAAGAAGAAGCTGGTCTAGCCGTGTGTGGCAGGAGATGCAGAACGATTTACAGCACTGGTTGCAACCAGAAGATGTCCCCCTCTGCCCTCCAAAGAAGGCTGGTGTGCCTTCAATGCCCATGCATGGCTCCAGTAGACCCCCTCATTGCCTCATTGGCCGAGATTTCTTCACTGTCACCGGAGATACAGAGAGAAAGAGAGAGCTCATGCTTGCACACAGGGAGAGGGAGAGAGAAGGAGGGGGGAGGGGTAAAGGCATGGGTGTGACTGTGCTGTGCTGGAGTTTAGTGCAAACACAAAACATTCAATTCCCTGCAGCGCAGGGGTTTAGGGTTTGGAAACCAAGGGCTTTTGTCACATGGACTTGTCCATCCCTTCCTCCTCCCTCTCATCTGATCTGCCTACGGTCTAACTCCTGGGCCTGGTATGGTAGGATAGGCATGCGGTTCCTGCGCTCGTGCGTTACCAGTACTATGTGTGTGTGCGCGCGCACACAGGATTGCAGATGTGTGTATGTGTCAGTGTGTGTAGTGTATAGTTTATGGACGCAATTTATGCATCTGGGGTGAGGTGCAGCACGTATTGGTGCGCTGCTCGGGTACACTTGTCGTATTCCAGTTGACATCTTGCTGGGACATGGAAACTTTGTAGGCAGACATGCATGGACATGCAGATGTGCGTTGCGTGATGTAGCTGGTCTTTTTGTGGAAAAAGGGTAGCAACCGGATCGATGGGTTCGAAGATGATGGGACAAAAATCAGTGTTGCATGATGATGTATACTACTTGCCGGGGAACAAAGGAAGTTCTTGACTATCTTGAATCTTGATAGACATCAGCAGTTCACACAATTTTTTAAATTTAAGATTCTCGTCGTGCTTCATGCCTCTGGCGATGTAGTCATAGGCGTTTGACGGGATTAGGTCCGTCGATTTCGCTGCGTAAGGGTTGGATTCGCTAGAACACAATTTAACACACCTATTTTCATGTCAAGGGATAAATTAAAATTTTCCCACACCTCGTCCCCCGGTGGAATCGATTCCCACGGGTTGTCAGAGACGTAGCCATTGCCAATTTGCTGTCTGGCCGATATAATTCTCTACCTTTCTTTTCAGATCGGACAGATCAGATACGTTAGGCTATTGTAGCGCCGTGACGCAGTGAAGCTACGTCACAGGAGCCACGTCCACCTTGGAGATGCCTATGCACAGCCGCAAAAGAATCATAACCTCAGGAGATAACAACGAGTAGTAGCTAGTATTACTTAGATGAAATTGCTAATCAACAGCCGACTGTTTTTAATTCATTAACAATCGATTTTTTCACCTAAAAATTTCTTTCTCCTCTGCCTTCTTCTTCCTATCCAGTGGTGGTGAACTCGAGGGAGCTTGAGGCAGAGCTATCGTCAACACATAGTAGCGACAGAAGCAGAGTAGAATTGAGAGACTCTAGCTGGAGTGGTTAGAGTTAGAGGTGGAGAGGTGTTTCAAGGTTAGGGTTTTGGGGTGGAGGCGTCCACCGATGTCGGAGGAGAATCGGTGCCCCTGGGTTTACAAATATGGCTGGTGGACCGACAGTGCCGGCGGTTGGTGGGACGGTGTTGGAGGGTGGTGGTGGCACGACATCGGGGGAGAAGAGAGAGGGAAAGAGAGAACGAAAGACGTTAAGGAACACGGGAGTCAATTCTAGCCATTAGATCAGGATGACTGTTGGTAAAAGAAAATATAATTAATTGTTCAACAGGCACTCTTATTTTTTTTCCGCAGATGATTAGCTTCCTAGTCATAGATCCCAGACACGGAGCAACTTTAGAAGTGCTCGGATAGACTGATCAGCCTCAGTCTCAGTCTCACCACCGACAAATAAAGAAACTCGCATAACCTATTCCAGATGCACGGGAGTTCGAACTTCAACCGTACCTCCTATATAGCAATTAAAAATCGTCGGTGCTTGATCCGGTTGATGGTTAGGTCGAACTCTACCATGCCCAAGTTACTGAAAATTGACGCAAATTTACTAAAAAGTTGAACGGTATAATTCACCGGAAGGATCGTGGCTGGTCCAAGTCGTTCGTGTCTCCGGGCCAAGGTGAGGAGGAGCCGCCGAATCGACGCTGGCGAGGATCACCGCGTTACGGTGCGTTTTTGGGGGGGGGCGCCCCATGACATGCTCGCGAGCCCAAGAAGGTTGTTGCCGAGGGGCCGAGGCCTCTCGTGTTGGGCCTAACGCACGGCACCACCGGCCTTTTCCATCACGTACACAAATGTGACGCAGGCTGCAGCGCGTCCTCAGCCTCAGGCCGCAGTGCTGATTCAGGATTCGGGTACGCGAAGAGTGCGAGGATAATTCGGAGCGCATGCTCTCCCACGCAGGCAGCCGCTGGACTGTTGCTTCAGTCGTCATGCAGAGGCAGCAGAGCCGAGAACACTGCAAGCCACGCTAGGACTATATGTGTCCTCATGCAGAGTGCAAAGGAGCAGCACTCCATCTTCAGAGTAGAAGATAGAGCTGAGCTACCACGTTATTTTGGTCCCGAAATGGTCTGCGATTATACGTATGCGTACTTCCATGAGTACTTCTATGGTATAACTCCTGCTGCTTAAAAAAAATACGAACTAAAATTTCATACTCCTAGTTGAAAGTTGAAAATCCAGTTCATCCTTTTTTCTTTCAAAACATCTACCTGAAAGTTCAACTTTTGTGTGTGTGTCTGTTGAAAATGCTAGTTCATACTATAAAATTAAACAGGCACACTAGAACTTAGGTTAGCTAGTGGAGTTTCATGATCACAAATTATAGACTTACGTGGGGACCTAAATTTAGAAGATCGTGAAAAAGGAGGGAATGCGGTTTGCACAAAGCTCGAACCAAAAAGAAAGGGTAAATAAGAAGAGAAAAATAGGGGGGCGCCCCTGCCTTTGCAGATTGCAATGATGGGTTCTTGGGCTCCAAAGCATGATTTCAGGTGTTATGCTAATGCTATCCTTGCATAAACAAAAGTAGAGATCTCTTGAGCTAAGTGTAGGGAATCAGTAGCCAGACCCCAGAGATGCTTCTCCAGTCACAATATCATTGATAACTCCATAGTTTAAGAGCAATGACAAACTTCAGGCATATAGCTAGAAATTACTATTTTATCAGTACAAAAGTTACCCATTCTTGACAGCCTTCCATGATCTTCGTGCTCACCAGATCACAAACAAATCAGTTGGCTTTATGATAAACTATGCTGTTCGTCTCATTAACCGATGAGATGGTCGATTACTGCATGACTGGGTGATTGATCGAGTATCAACGTTCTGAGCCTTTGAACAGCTAGATCAGACCCTGGGACTAGTAGAATTCAAGCCATTGCCTCATATTGGACATTTTCATTAGTTATGGGAATGTGAGCTCCGAATTTCCTGAAATGGCAGAATCTTCTTTGCCTCTGTTAAAAAGAGGAAAGTACCAAGTGGTAGGCGCTTGATCCTATACATAGGTTGTGAAAAGAAACAGGCAGCCTGATACATGAGGAGATATAAGTAATTCTGGGAGTGGGATCATGATTATATAATTATATACACGCTTTAGGCTTTAATTAGATGCGGTTTCGCGGGTTTTACACCGATGAAAGAGTGGGGGGTTTAGAAATCCGTTTTGTACTAACTTCGATATGTTCGAATAAATACGTTACACGAATAGTGCATACTTTTAACTTTACATGGCTGTATACATGCTCTGATGGTCAAGAATTAAGATTTTATTTAACCTACTTCTCTTGAAAGGTCTTGCACCAACAAAAGACTGAAGGTTCAGAAATCTCCGTTCTTGGGTAATTATACAGACCACTAGCAGATTTGGTCTGATGCAGTCAACCGAATGGCACCTATGTTGCACTATGCAGCTTCGTGCTAAGTCCGATCTGTTTGAATAAACGTTCCATGCAAGTGCAGAGGTTCACTTGTTTTAGGTGTAAGAGAACTTTTATGTCAAGAAGATAAAGATACATTTGGCCTAAACTCTGAACTTTTTTGGCCGCGGACGATGAGCATACCTGACTGATGGGACGGTGCACAACCCTTTTCATCTCTTTTCCTGGACCGCTGTTTGATTTCCTAATTGCCGCGTCTCTAATTAAGTGGCGACATGAATGAATTGGATCAGAGGTGCTCCACCTCCGCTCCATTAAACAAAGCAAGCACACCGCACTACATAGCCCGCCTATCCATAGCCGCAAACGAAAAGACGACCAGAACGCAAGTGCAATTAATTAGACTAATGGGCTACATATGTCCATAAAGAATGCAATCCGTCAACCTAATCTTGAGCAGGAATCCCTTGTAGCCAAACAATAAAACCAGCTTTTCTTTCGCACACAACTTTTGATCCATGACAATGTTCACCTACCCTAAAATAAAAGTGTAGATAACAAGGGTAAATTCGGTTATTAGCCATTTTATGACGAGAACATGCATTAACCAGTGAGCCAATCTAATCCCTGAAGCCTCCAGAACAGACCTGCAAGATCCTACTCATTTCTGAGCCATCTTGACTTCTGCATGCCACTCTGGTCCCTGTTTCACATGTCCCCTTCCAATCCTAATTCCAACCTCAACCCCAATTAAGGGTGTTGCAAGCACTGAAGTTCAGCAATGACATAGGAGTATATGTGAGGAAATAGCCGCACTGCATATTCCCCTCAACCCTGATCAAATCTGAGGACACCTCAAATTAGGATACCATTCAAATCTGAGGAATCTTCAGCTTTCTCTCCCCTCCCCCCAACCACTTGGGCATGATATAACTTATAAGTAGAGCCACCAAGAGGCCATTTCCGAGCACTCACACAAAGTTAGGACTAGTGGTGGTTATAACCAACCCTCCCAGTGAAAGTTTCAGACGTTTAGTAAGTGCCCGGGACTCGGCCAAGATGAAGTTTATGAAACTTGGCACACGGCCTGACACCTTCTTCACCTCTGAGTCTGCGAGGTGCTGATCCTGATCACGATCTTCGTTAGTTTCTGATCCAAGATTTGTGCCTGCCAAGGTGTTGGCTAATTCTGCGGTTTCTGTTCCAGGTCTGCCTGTACAGAGGTGGCCACTGACCTGCAGATCCTGGTGGATAACTGCTTGTATCATCTCCACAAGGTAATGGAAGACGAACAAGATTCATCTTTGTTTCTGCACTTATTATGATCACAAGTTGTAATTGTTTCTCGAGCTTGCATTGTCATGCAAGAATTTGTTGGCTTTTGTTCATTGTTACAATCATTTCACATCGAAGGAGAATTTTGTTTGGTTTCCTGACATTTGTTTGTCCATGAATGTGACAGTTTCCTCTGCTCTGCAAATGCCTGCTTCTCCAAGCGCTCTGCGCCGAGTCCAGCTGCGGCGGCGACGGCGACGTCATCGAGCTCCCGGGCTTCCCGGGCGGCGCGGAGGCGTTCGAGGCCTGCGCCAAGTTCTGCTACGGCATCACTATCACGGTGAGCGCGCGCAACCTCGTCCCGCTCCGCTGCGCGGCCGCTCACCTGGGGATGGCAGAGGCCGCCGACTGCGGCAACCTCGCCGCCAAGCTCGACTCATTCCTCGCCTCCTGCCTCCTCCGCCGCTGGAAGGACGCGCTCGCCGTCCTACACTCCACGCGCCACTACGCGTCGCTCTGCGAGGACCTGGGCCTCACCTCCCGCTGCGTGGACGCCGTCGCCGACCTCATCGCGAACCCCGGCGCCGCCATGCCCGCGAAGTCGACGTCGGCGTCGCCATGGTGGGCGCACGACGTCGCCGAGCTCGGCGTCGATATGTTCTGGCGCATCATGGTGACCGTCAAATCGACGGGCACCGTCCACGAGAAGACCGTCGGTGACGCGCTCAAGGCGTACGCGCGCCGATGGCTGCCGAACGTCGCCAAGGACGGGCTCCCCGCGGACCAAACGTTAGACGATGCCGCCGGCAATGCAGGCGGCGCCGGTGTCAGCGTGAAGCAGATCACCACGAGGCACCGCATCCTGCTCGAGAAGATCGTGAGCCTTCTCCCGGCGGACAAGGACGCCATCTCCTGCGCGTTCCTCCTCAAGCTCCTCAAGGCGGCGAACATCCTGAGCGCGTCAGCCGGGTCCAAGGCGGAGCTGGTGAGGAGGGTCGCGTGGCAGCTCGAGGAGGCCAGCGTCGGCGACCTGCTGATCCCGTCGCTGTCCTGCGTGAGCGAGATGCTGTACGACGTGGACGCCGTGGCGGCCATCCTCGACGAGTTCACGCTGCGGCACGCGGCGGTGACCGCGCCGGCTCCAGCGGGGAGCCCCGACGACAGCCCGGCGCGGTCGGGCGGGCATCGGCGGTCCAGGTCGGCCGAGAGCGTCGGGTTCGACGGCGCGCGGCGGTCCTCGGCTGCCGCGCCGGTCTCGCAGTACGCGCTGGTGAGGGTGGGCAGGCTAGTGGATGCGTTCCTGATAGAGGTGGCCAAGGACCAAAACCTGCCGGTGGAGAAGCTGCTCGCCATTGCCGAGGCCGTGCCGGACAGCGCCCGCCCGGAGCACGACGGCCTCTACAAAGTCGTCGACACCTACCTCAAGGTGAGTTTTTTTTTCCTTTTTTTCACTCCTCCATTTCCGAGTGTCGTATAGTAACAAACTTGGAAGTTGGAGTACGTGCAAAGTACAACAGTTTTGTTTCTGTCATAAAATTCTTAGCTTGATGTGTGTAAAACTCGTTCTGGCTTTGTTTAGTACTCCTACGTAAGAATCTCAAGTTTCTTTTTTTGTACCATTTTTTTGTACAGTCGCATCTGGAGATGAGCAAAAGCGCAAGAAAGCGGCTGTGCCGGGTGCTCAACTGCCGGAAGCTGTCGGAGAAGGCGTGCTCGCACGCGGCGCAGAACGAGCTGCTCCCGCTCCGCGTCGTCGTGCAGGTGCTCTTTTTCGAGCACGCGCGCGCGGCGGCGCTGTCGGGCGGGCCCGTCGTCGCCGGCGACCTGCCGAGCAACATCAAGGCGCTGCTGTCAAAGTCCGGGTCGGAGGACGACGACGGCGGCGCCGACCGCGTCGACGAGCAGCGGCTCCGTGCCCTGGCCTCCGGCGCGTCCCCGGGCGACGATTGGAGCGTGGAGGGCCTGCGGCGCGCGGCGTCCAAGATCGCCACGCTGCGGATGAAGCTGGAGGAGGAGGACGACGACCAGGAGTTCGTGCGCAAGGCCGGGCTCTCGCGCAGCGCGTCCCTGCGGTTCAGGGCCTTCTGCGCCATCCCGGCGGGGAACCCGAAGCGGATGCTCAGCAAGCTGTGGCCGCTGGCAAGAGGCGTCACCACCGAGCGGCATTAGTTAGAAACAACTAGTAGCCATTAGGTTTTGCAAGCACTTTTTCTTCTGCTGTTTCTTCTGCCCAAGGCCGGGCTAAGGTTGATTTCTTTTCTCTCCTTCCTCCTCATGGGTTACAGTTTTAAGGCCAAGTGTACCTTCCATGTAGCTGTAATCTTAAATGTCAAAATAAATAGGAATTGCACAGGTTACTTCTACGCAAAGGTGATTTTTTTTAATGAATGGGCTTCAACTCGAGTGGCAACTATTAACAAATGATTGCTTTTGCCATCTCTCTCTCTGAAGATGATGATATCAGTATCAGAATTACTTACATAGTACTGCAAAGAGGCCATCCATCACCAAGCACCATCTTCCTTTCTTAATGTGAGCATCCTATGATTGCCATCCACTTGGCAAAGAATTGCATCTAGAAGATCGAGTTAAAAAAAAGACGGACAGAGAGAGAGAGAGAGAGAGCGCATGGAAAATTCCATGGCGGAATCAAATCACCGCAGATAATAATATTTCATCTCCTCTTTACCTGAAAGATCCTCTTTGTTAGGTCGTGTGGGGGAGGGGGGGGGGATATATGCGCACGGCATGATGATGGGACGATGAGACCTCACCTCAGCTCCAAATGTTGGGTCAGCAACCACTGAACAATAACAGGTCAGGATGGGCTGCCTTTTCTAGCCACCTAGATGATCTTTAGCTTCTTGCTCATCACTAGCATGGGGGCAGGCTCATCCACCCTAGGCCCCAGTGTATTGCTTCAGATTTCAGAGGATATGTTGTGTCTCGGAGAAAAATTTCGCTAGGGTACACCCAGAGCAACATCTAGTATGATGCTATCGTTGGTCTTTTCTTTTTTCTAGTTATTCTTGATTGTCTCCCCCCACAAATCTCTCGTCTTATCCCATGTTGATCAATCTAGCAAGGCGATACAAAAAATAGGCGGTTGATCGGCAATTTGGATCGGTTCACATTGTATCCCACAATATACGTGTATGATTTATTTCCCAAAATTGTTCAACAGTTTTATGTGTTTAAGTTTTATTTTTGTAAAACACCCGATCAAGATGCACTCGAAATCAGATCGTTCGCATCCAACTGCACTCCTCGTAGTTTAGCCACAACAAAATGAGCCATCTCCTTGTCGTGGTATAGAAGTATAGAGGTTTTCTTTTATCAACTGAATAAAAAAGAGAGCTCACTTTTAGTCACTTTTGTTAATCCTTGGATGATGATCTAACCACATCGCTCCACTCACTTCTTATATAGAACCACATGTCAAAAAAAGAAATAGATAATTATTATAACAAAGGCAATAATAAAATTTTAAGAATTTTAGCCCCTCAGCTATTGGCCGAATCTAGTTTTGGTTCCTAAAATCTAAAATCAGACAAACTTAACCCCTAGCATTTAAAATTAAATATATTTGGTCCTTACCCCCACTCAAAACAGCTTGACCGATGATGTGGCGGTGGTTTCACACACATGGCAACCTTATCAGAAACAAAAGCTAGAAAAAAATCTAGAGAAATAGATAATATAAAAAATTTCTACAAAAAATCTGAAAAATTATTTCAAAAAATCAGGAAAAAGTTCGGAAAAAGAATCAGAAGTTCCTAAGAAAAGTTATCGACAATTTTGGACCATGTTTCTGGGCGGAGGAAGGACACGTCAATGGCAGACCATTGAGCTGAGATGTCGAGTCCTCGACTTGTTCGGGGCGGTGGAGTGCCGCGTGAGGGAGGTCGACGTCCTCAGGTTCGATCACCACGTACTCACGCAGGTGAAAAAGGGAACACTCTTTTCCGAACAAAAAGCGACGACGAACACACGGTCGACGGTTCCATAGGCGAGACCTCGACAGCCGGAAAGCAACCATGGCACCACAGGCCAGCATCGATCGCACACGGACGCCCGCTACAGGACGCCCCAGATCAACAAGGACGCACGCCAGAGGCAGGGACAGGACAACCATCGATCGATCACACGCTAATTAATCAGAGCCCGGCTCTCTTCCCTCTATATATCCTGTTCTCTCATGGCGGGTCCAGGTGATATACGTGCCTTGCATACACAGTACGTGTCTTCTCCGACTCATCTACTGGGGAATCAATGTGGTTTAGCTAGGACCACAGGCAGGAAGGCAGCATTTGTGTTCTGCAGCAGGCGCTCTCACTCGCTGTGCTACGATTACGGGCCTGTTTGTTTAGGCTGGCTTTTGGCTTTTAGACTTTGGTTTAAAAGCCAAAAAAGCACTTAAATATGTGCTTTTGGCTTTTGGCTTCTAGAAGCCAAAAACACTTTAATGTGTGCTTTTGGTTTTTTGGAAGCCAAAAGCCAAAAGCACCTAAATACGTGCTTTTTTAGCTTTTAAGCCAAAGTCCAAAAGCCAGCCAAAAGCTCAAACAAACAGGCCCTACGTGCTGTCAATATGGGCATGCAATGGGATGGTGTAGGGGATTAAACTAGACACGCTCTGTAAGGCAGATCCGTAGCATGGCATGAGGTATAAGTTCTTAACGGTTAATGCGTTGGTGGCAATCGCTACCAGTTCGACTCCAAACTGGGATGCAGTTGGGAGTATGATCCGGTCGATGGCTCAGTTGTTGGGCTGGCATCTTGTTTGCCTGGTCGACTGTTTCGGATCAACTCCCACACCAAACCTAGGTTACATGCATGGTCATATGTTGTTACATGTTTGGGATCACCCGGAGAAAATTAGCTCAGCAACATGGCGAGAAGTCTGGATCAGGAACGACCATTTGCTTATGTGAGCGATGTACGGTCCTCGACCACATGCCAGTGGTGGTTTATTTCCTGCTCCGAGCACGTAGATTTGATGCATTTCTTTGACCGCGCTGCTAACAGTAGAGCTGTATACCAACTTATTTTCCTGTTTTAGTTTTTATCTTGACGAAACAACCACGTCGAGCTATTTGTTGTTAAATCTTTGTTTTGAAGGAGATCATTACATAGAAAAATGATACGGAAGCTCGGGGGAGGTGGGAAGGGTGTGAAGCAAAAACCCTGTTTTAGTTTTGATCGAAAAATCACATACTCCGGATTTGAAAATTATTGTGTTCAAAACTCAAAATGAACACACTAAGAAAAGGAAAGGAGAATAAAATAAAATAAAGGCAGTGATGATATTTGTAGAGGTCTATGGAAGAACTTCACCGAAGGTCGAAACTATGCGTGTGGCTGAGAATTTTGTTACTCCCAGCTGATGATGACATTAATCAGCATCCAGGCCGACAAATAACGTGGAGGCCGATGCACAAATTAATCACCCCCCACCATCATCACCGAAGCAACTGGAAATAATCAAATGAGCTCCGAACTTGTCCTGCCTAGTTGCACAGGGAACACGCTGCATGCATCGCCACAGTCGCAGTCAGACAGCAGGGAGAAGAGGTACACATCGACAAGGAACCGATGCAACAAACCAACCAAAAGGCCATCACTACAAGCTGGTCTCCCTGTGACGCATAGTTGCAAGCAGAAATCTCCAGAACTGGGCTCAGGACCACATGTATAATTAGGCAGCATCATTGAGCATTATACCAGTGAGTTTTCTTATGGGTTTTTTGTGTGATTAGTTATTCTGGAGATGTATGCGAGATCCTTGGCAGAAACCCAGCACAAAGCCCTTTCACAGGTTGTTTTCCTGGATTGTACGTGTACTAGTTGCTTCTTTAGCTATCTGTAAAAGAGCAGAAGTACAGTGCATGTGCACAAGAAAGGAAAACAATGTACTAGTGTGTACGTGCAGGTAGATATGGCCAACTTTGCAAGGTTTATACAACAACAATAAGATGGGGGTCCATATATGGTACAGTGTTTTCGTTGTCCTTGCAAGCATTAAGTACGTGTTGAGTTTTATGTACACGGATTAGTTTACTCAAAATCTTGAAATTTGAGTGAGACCGGCATGTATAATTAAGTAGCAACATTGAGCTTTCCGTTGCTTTCAGAGGTTTATTATTGCGGCCTTGTAAGGAAGATCCTTGCCAAAACCCAACCCATAACCTTGGCCACAGGTTGTTTTCCTGGACTGTAGCAGGGCTTAATTTTATCTGTGAAAAGAGCAAAGTGCAATTGTATGCATGTGCACCCAAAGGCAAGCAATATGGTGTACGTGCAACTCGACATGACCTTTCGTTATTTAGTCTAAGATTCGGAGGTTATTTGCATGGTTTATACAGTAAGAAGTATGGTGGTAATGCAACCGGCAAGATCTAGAGTGACACGAGGACGAGTTGACGTGTCATTCAGCTGGTATCTGTCCTCTAAAATGAGTGCTCTGGTGTTTACACCATTTCTACAAAACTCTAGCTTACGCAAGCTCGCTAAATTTGGTAAACGGAGAAGCGCCTTTGAAAATTTACTAGACCAAGGTGAGCAAGCTTATTAAGTATCCGCCCATCTCCGACTTCATCCATTCAACCAAGTACTACCTAAGTTACTACAGCAAGGTTAAGAATCTTACCAGCAGTACTTTGATTAAGTATCTAAACTGTAATTTCAGCTTCTCAGCGGATTTATCAAATCAGAGTTGAATGACTAAAAAATGGCATTTTTTCCCCACATAAGAAAAGCACAAATTCAACCAAAGGAAAAAAAGGAAAAAAGAAAATGACTAATGGATCTGGATCCGATCGGACGGCCGATGAGGTGGTCCATGGCCAGTGTCAGTGTCACCGTGCGCATGCCCAACTCCATCCGTCCAAGCTGGTTGCCTGTCCCTGTATGGCCTCCTCCTCCTCCTCTTTACTCCAATCCAAAGCTAGCCTTTGTTGCATCCGGGCACACATGAACACACACACCCCACCCCACCTTCATCTGCACTCCACGATACGCATGGTGTGATGATGCACATCGCACCAGCTCCATCGATCCATCCTCGCCATCTATATTCCCCTATTAATCCCCACCATTATTTTCTTGCTGCTGTTACTGCTGTTTGTGTTGCACAGGAAGCAGGTTAATTCAGACAATAACACATAGATAGTCATAGGTAAGCTATGCATGCATAGCTCTTCTTTCTTCTTTTTTATCCCCTTTGCTTTCCACATTGTTATGAAATAGTCATCCAGGACGTCTCATCATAGACGAGTTTTTAAAATTGATATCACATACTTTTTTTAAACCGTCTGTGATAACCAAGTTATCGTGGATGTTTTTCTTAAAAACCGTCTGTGATCCAAGACACCACATCACATACGACTTTTTAAGAAACCGTCTGTGATTTGTAAGACATCATAGATGATTTTTTTTATTTAGAACCGTCTAGTGATCTTGTGGTCCAAACTTAGCCCAAATACCAGCCTAACTAATCAGCACCCACTATATAAACAACCATCACATCACAAACCCTAAGTCCCTAACCCTTATTCCCTCCACCACCTAAGTGGCGCCGTCTCTCCCGTCTCTCTCTCTCTCTCCCCTGTCTCAGTAGTCTCTCTCTTTCCTGTTGCTGAGGAGGATGATGGCAGTGGATGCCGAGGAGAGGCGGCGGCGGCAATGCACGCCGAGAAGGGGCCAGATTCGGCTTGGGAAGGCCAGCATCCGCAGTGCCCTCCTCCCTCTCTACCGGCTTTGGGGAGGTTTCTGTGGTGCCCTTCTCCTCTTCCCATCGCACGATGGTGACCGCAATGAAGGCTTTGGTGAGCGTAACTTGGGGAGGCTTCCACGACGCCCTCCTCTCCCTCCCGCCACATGACGGTGGCCACGAAGGCTCCAGCGAGTGACAATGGCTTCTGCGGCGTCCTCCTCTCCTTCCCACCTCATATCTTGGGCGACGGCTCTGGTGTCAGGCACGGGGAGAGACTGACGGCGGAGGCTCGGGTGCGGTGCAGGAGGAGCTCCGGTCCAGATCTAGATTTGGCAGTGGCTTCTATGGTGACGACCAAGGCGGAGGTGGCCAAGGCGAGGAGGGTTGGCAGCGTCGAAGGATCTGCGGTAGGGGCGCATCTCGTGTCGCCACGGTGAGCAGTGCTACCACATTTTTTTATTTTTATAATTAGAGATCACAAGCGAGTATTTGAAACCGTTTGTGATGTATTTTGACATTATTGACGCCTTCATATAGACCAGTCGAAAACCCATCTTTAATGTGGATATTCACCCGTCTGTGATATTAGTGTCTGTAATAGTACCATTAGACTGGAGTTGGCTATCGGAGAATTTATGTCCCAACGTGGATAGTGATATTATAGTCGGCTTTGTGACGTTTTATTTTGTTCTTATGTACCACTCAGTCTTTTTTAACTTTTTAAAACTTTATAAAATATAATAATTAAACTCTGTGTATCTTTGAATAGAGGCCAGGTAAATTAATCTCTTCCATCGACTAAAAAAAGTTAGCTGAAATTTTGTGTTAGCGTACGAAGTGTGTTTGGATCGACCCATTCGATGCGTCGGCGACACGATCCATTTGATCCAGGACGGCCTCGATCGAGTTCTGTCGTGGTTTTGTACTGGTTATGTCGCGATGTGGATTATTGCCGGGCTAGGCCACGTCATATCATAATCACCAAATGGATGACGGTTTTGCAGATTAATTTGTTCTTTTTTACTTTCCTTTCGAAAGCACCACCATTCATCAAAAAGGAAAAAAAAAGTTATTATCTATGAAATGCATCCCCTATTTGGGGGAAGGGGAGGACTCCCATCCTTTTAACGGATTACATGACTACTCGTTAATTGTAGCATAACTCTACAGCATATGAACAGTGGCCATGTTACATTACGCAATCTCTCTATACGTGATAAACATAATTTGCTCCTCATCCATAATCTCAATATTAAAGATGCGTTTGTTTCGTTCTTTTCATACATTTCATTAAACATAAAGTAGATGACCACTTTACCGTCTCCTAAACTTATTAGAGGGAGTGTTTAAAAAGCTTCCCACTAGTCGTCTAGATATGCAAAGACCATAAGAGGAGGCGCGTTGGATTCCTCATTCCAAATGCAAATTTCCCTCAAAACCGACCTAGTGAATGGGCAATTCACGCATAGATACTCAGTGCTCTTCTGGTGTAACCCACATAGCTTGTATAGGAGGTCGTTGGGCTATCCCCTCTTAACGAGCGCATTTGTCGTGAGGATGCAACTGTAGAGGACGAGCCAAGCAAAGAGATGACACTTCGGCTCCATAGCTACCTTCCATGGCTTATACATCAGCAACCGAGAAACTGAGAAATATATGCCGATTTGGCAGTGTAGCTTCCGATTTCATTCCGGCGCTAGTGGATAGCTCTGAGATAGAAGGGGCAATGTGAAAATCCCGTAACAGTGCCCATAGATCAAGTAATTCTGTTATCAAAGGAACATAATTTGCGCGGGCTACCGAGATGATCAATTGTTGTTGTTAAGCTTTGTTGTCAGTTCTTTTTTACTTAGAACAGCACCCGACGAAGCTCAAGTACGACGAATTTTTATCTTGGATGCATGAAAGCACTCCCACTAATATGGCAATCTGGAGTGGATCGAAGATAACTTACTTAAACTACTAGGCGTACCTTTGAGACTTTGAGGTTGCTTAGATCAGCCGCATTAATGCAAGCAGCCTTGTCCAATTTGAATAATGAGATGGAGGATTAATGCTCTAAAACAATTCTAGTCCCTAATTAATACGATTATTCTCAGGATATTGATCCTCGAGTTGTTCATATTGCCTTACATGGGCCTAGCTTGCTAGCTCAACTCTTTCTAGAGGCAAACGACAAGCTATAGCTCCAAGTAAGTTGAGTCAAGTTGTCAGGCTCGACTCAACTTTTTCCCCCTTTTCTTAAAACCTCGTTAAGAGAGTAGGATATTTTTGTAGTTTTATAAAGAAGAATGAATTGATCTGGTTTATAAAAATACTAGACCGAAAACTTTACAAAGCATGATTAATTAGAGGACTATCGTGTAAAGACCCTAACAATGGGCACGCGCCCGACAAAACAACCAATCTGGTGAAACACCCAACACGACCCAATAGACAAAAACACTCCCGGAGAAAGAGACAACCCTGTCATCACCATACCCCATCGCAACGAACGGACGATTCGGACTTCCCCCACCGCAGCGCCTTTGGGGGCACCTCTCTACATGTTGCGTCGAGCCCGGGGCCGCTAGGGCCATGCCTATCGGCCAAAGCTTTTACTTAGGAAACATCGAGGCCTAGGCTAAGGATGAACGGAACTCTTCGACAACGCTTCCAAGGAGAGGAACGACGCCTATGGGCGCCATCGTCATCAGCACCGACCCCTATGGGCGCCATCGTCATCGGCATCGACCCCTATGGGGACAAGATTTTTATTCAAAGCTTCGCACCATACTACCGTGCTGAATCCCGAGGGAGGAGGTCGAACCACGCTAGTAGGCACCGCGGCCGCTCCAAACTGGTTGGCCATTGTCTAGGGAGAATTTGAATAGACTTTTTGCCGTCACCTCTAAGAAAGGATCATCGTTGGGACAAGACTTTCACTTAGAGCGTTTACCCTCGCCCCATTGAACCCCCGGGGCAGGGGCCCATCCACCAGTGACCCGCGACCGGGCCGTAACAAATGCCGCGAGCCCACCATCCCCGGATCTGGAGCTTTGGCAGCCTCCGCCAAACCTCGACCACGCGCATGCAAAACGCCACATTGCCTCCTCCGAGGCCGCACCGCAAGCACACCGGGACCATGACGGTCGGCCACAACCGAATGCGCGCACCCGAAGGCACTGCACACCGTAGCCAGCCCGCCGCAACCCAACGCCCAATCCGGCCATCACCACTCGTGCCCAACTGTCAACACGCCTGACCACGTTGCTCAGCCGCCATCGCACCAAGCCCCGGCTAAATTGAGCCACGCCATGGCCGCCATGCCACGACAGCCACACCACCGCCCATGGAGTAGCACACGCTGCCGAGAGCCATGCCACCGTGGTAGGGCCGGATCTGGAGCAGCACCTCCACCAGGCGCCGCCGCCTGCCGGCCACGCCACAGCTACAACATCCGCCAGCCGCCGCACCTCCTCCCACCGGCCACAGCTCCCACAAATGTGGCCACCAGCCACAGCACAAACGCCGTCGTTCCATGCCTGGCTATGATACCGCACACCGCATACCACCGCCACTAGCCAGGCTTCTCCAGTGCTGTCGTTGTATCGGGCCACGTGTCATGCAGCCGGGCGCGCGCTGCCGGAGGACGCCGGCCGTTGCTTAGCCATCCCTGGTAGCTGCCCCTCGAGCCGCAGATCCACGCGCGACAGTGCAGATCCGCCGTCGAGGACGACGCCAGCCTGCTGACGCCGACACGCCCATGCCACGGGCCGCCGCGTGCCCACGCCGTTGCTCGCTCCTGCGGGCGCGCTACCACCTCAACCCCATGAGCCCACAACTCACTCCGCCTTTTGACGGCAGGGCGATGCCCACGACAGCAAGGACAGACTCGGTGGAGAGGGTGGCTCGCTAGGGTTTCGTCTCGTCTCCGGAGTCGCCCGAGCGAGCAACCCGGGAGGCCCTTTAGTCCAGTAATTGATAATTGAGTAAGAGATAGATTTGCGTAGTCACATAGAACAATATCAACTTTGCTTCCATTTCAACTACCTCATTTTTGAGGAATCTTGGAAACAGAAACATGTTGAAGTTTTGTCCAGATCAGCCTTTAACTACCACATGAGCATCGGGAGTTTTCCAATCCAGTTAAAAGAAGTTCTCCATAACCCTCTGAGCCTGATCTTGTGTGCATGGGTGATCCCTGCAAGTTGCGACTGCTAGCAAGAGTGGATACGAACATATGTCGTTTAAACTATATCTTAACCTAGATTTCTCTTAAATTCAGATATGAGCAAATAGTAACTGGATATAAATACAGATACGGATCATGTAGGTCACGAATACGGAGCGGATAACTCGAATATGGTACGGCAACAAATATTTTATCGAGCATCGCATAAAATACATAAACATAAATAATATTCATAGGATATCACTTATCAAAATAATTCTAAAACCAAGTTGGATGGCACCATGTCGAAGTCTTGTGGAGCTAATGAACATATCATTTGTCTAATTTGGAGTCTAAATGAAGTTACAAGTCTCAGATTTTTCTATTGCTAACGAACCCTACTTAACTATCAGCAAGTACCATATTACCATCACACATCCAGACCTCACGTTCATATATATATATGTTTACATGTTGGGTGAAACCAGCCCATAATATGTTAGGTTGAAAAAAATAAGTGAGTGAGAGTTATCCAGATATTATCCGATCTAGTATCTAGGTACTATTTGAGATACCAACCGATCAAATTTTAGATACTTTTAGTAGTAATGTCTAAATCATGTCCGTATTCGAATCGAAAATTACTGTCTGAATTCAAAATCGTATAAAAAATTATCTGATTTATTTACCAAGTGGCGTCCCAAGCTGTCCCTTGGACGGTCCGTCGGGGATTGTCCGAGCCATGAGCTGTTAGATAGAAAGAGATTAATAAGACTTTAAGAGTACCAACTTGGACTGAGAAATAAGATGGGTGTGGGCCAGGGCCTTGCCCGGCGGCCTCCCCTGTGGGCGGCACGGACAGCGATGCCCAAACCACTCGCGCCAAGTGGGCAACATACCTTTTGCAGCATCCTTTGACATCGGATGCATGGCAGAAAAAATATTTGATGGCAGCATGTACGTCTCAGACTTCGGGCGAGCATGATGCAGGGCTTGAAGATTCGCATAAACTACATGTACTTGACATGAGGTGTGCGCCGGTACTCATGCTCGTGGATTTACCACCTGGCTGTACACCGGTGATCAGTGATTTGTGGAAAGAGAAAACAACGATGGAGTATTTCTTTTGGCGTCGATAAAGTAACCTGAGTATGTCATTTCCATTCATGATGCTCTGTTAGATGGATGTTTTAGGATGTGTTTGATTGCCAGAATCTAGTGGAATGGAATGGAACTAGTTGGTCTGGCCGATTTAGAGGAATGGATTGGTTCCGAATATTGAGGGAATATTCCTCAATTTAGAATATCAGAGGAACGAGTTGATTCCTAAAAAATGGTTCCATTCCCTCAACCAAACACATGGATGAGGAACGGTTCTATTCTATTCCATTTGATCCTGGCAACCAAACACGTTCTTAAAGTACTCCTATTGACGTCTGGTGTACATCTTTTCATAAAACGATATCGGTAGAACTTATGTGATCATATAGATTTATTCTTGATCTCTATCAATTCTAAGCTGTTGAAACCAGTGTGAATTTCACATGCTCCAAACATGCTGGTATATATCTTTCTCGCCTCCCATTTGGTCTACAGGTCAACTGATGGAATGTGTCTGCATAACAAAGCCCAAACCCTCTAAGACTCTTAACCAATACTTACATGATAGCACCATCATTAAACAACAATTAGCCTAGTGATTAGCAGATTCCTTTTCTAAGTTTGTGGTCACCCCTGGTAGATGGATCAAAAGTACAAAGTTACTCCATTGACAGCTCACTTTAATTGGCGATATTAGCAGGATTAGTGTAGTGTAATCTGGATCGTATCGACTTTGGTGAACACATACCTGACACGATCAGAATAATCACATTATTTATTAGCGATAAACTGGTACACTGATCTCCTTGCCGAGAAAAGCTTGGGCAAAGCGGCAGGAATTAAAGCCACGACCTTACACTGCTTATGTAATGTTGACAAAATTTGTATCCCAAGAAATCATTTTTATATACAGCTCTGAGAGTTTTATAATCTGTGGTTATTTCATATTTGGCAAATGCATGCTGCACGCAGATCATTCAGAGCATTTTGACTTGATTTGTCCTTTTGAGAGAGCTGGCAGGCTGCAACAACTTGCATAACTGTTCTCCAAAATCAGGCAGGACTCGTCTCGATTAGTTCTTGGTTGTTTAGTGTCGCATCATTCGGGATTAGATAGATTCAGATCGTTTGGGATCTCTCCTAGTTGCACCTTTAAAGTCTCTTCCGACCTCCATTGTCTTAGAGCAGGTGCCCTGCACATGTTGTCTCCCCCTTGGGACAGACACTTTTGAGTAGTATTTGTTTGCTAAAGATATGCAGTTGCACCTCGATCCCTTGATAGCGTTCCTCTGCGAAACTTAGCTCATTATGTAAAGTCATTTTCTTTTATTTACTTTTAATGAACTAGTGTCCCGTATAATTATGCAGAAAATATCTTTAATTATCTTTAATTTTTTAGACTCGTGTAGATATATATTATTGTGATATTTCTATGAACACCAAATTACGGCTAGATGTGCTGATTGTGTGTGGTATTAGATCAATAAGTATAATTAAAGTTCAAATCGCGAGCCACCCGGTCGATAGTTTATACAGTACGTGACTTGGTGGGTGTGGGAAACATCTTTAATTATGTATAATTTTTTAGATTCACATAGGTATATATTATTATAATATTTGAATGAACACCAAATTACGGCCGATGTGCTGATTATATGTGATATTGGATTAATACGCATAATTAAAGTTAAAATCGCGAGTCACCTGGTCGATAGTTTATACAATACCTAAGTTGGTGGATCATGTGTACATGATATCAGTACGTGGAATTAAAGTTCAATACGATGCATAATTAATTGATCCCACCATATCTAGAACTACAGAACTATACTAAGCGATTTGTTTAGGTACAATTATGAAGATTTGTCAGTTATGATATGTTTAGGCATGATTATGATGATCTATCGGCTGTGATCTCTTTAGGTACAGTTATGCTAATCTATCAGTTGTGATCTATGAGGTACAGTTATGGAGATTTAATGGTTGTGATTTTCTTAGATATAGTAATGATGATTTATCAGTTATGATATTTTTAAGTACAGTTATAAAGATCTATTGGTTGTGATATGTGAAAGTATAGTTACGATGATCTATCGACTGTAAATTTGTTTAGATACAATTATGAAGATCAACCAATTATGATACATTAATAAAAGGAAGGTCAATTGGATTAATAGTGTTTTATTTTTTCAGAAAATTTTAGTACATCTTTTTTTAACCCTAAGTGCAGTTTTATACGTCAAGTCATTTTCTTGATGATAATTATTTTTTAGCTTTTTGGTGAAGCTGTTTTTTCTACTCCCTCAAAAATACTTTTTAATAATATCACTTTTGTGTCACATAACTAAAATATTATAGATCTAATTGTAAATTTTAAAATACGTGTATATATTATATTTTTGGACAAAAAAGTAGTTTGTAATGAGCTTTCGTGGGATTCAGCAAGGGCACACGTGGGATCATTCGGCAGAGGTTATAACCACCGACCTTGCTCGCACCTACCGGCTTCGTTGGAGAGCTGCGCGGGTGGTACACAATCAAACGGGAGTGTTAACTAGTTAATTTTCTATGATGCATGCATGTTAGCTAGCTAGTTACTCCATCAACTGAATAACATTTCTAAATTACACATATTAAATTTTAAAAGTCACTTGACCAATGTCTTAGGGAGAAAGAGAAAAGTTCTTTTTTTTTCCTTAGGAAGAGAGAGGGCGTTTGATTGACCAATAGTGAATCCTCTCAAAAGAAAAGCTTGAGCAATAGTATCTCGGCAGGCGTAATTTAGCTGGATAGTCTAAATTGAACAAAATTTAACAGCCAAGGGATCTGCAGTACAAAATTTCCAAAGTATGTGGTGTAGGTGTACATGTCTAAGATAGGTACCCAAGGCCCTGTTTGTTTGGGCTTTTTCTGGCTTCTGCGTTTTGGCTTCGAAGCCAGAAAAGCACCTATTTAGGTGCTTTTGGCTTTTGGCTTCGAAAAGCCTGAAACAACTTTAAAAGTTGTTTCAGGCTTTTTGAAGCCAAAAACCAAAAGCAAGTTTATAGGTGCTTTTCTGGCTTCGAAGCCAAAGTCCAGAAGCCAGAAAAAGCCCAAACAAACAGGGCACAAGAAATTTTTGGAGACAGAACACACAATCTGATGGCGCCATTTAACTCCACACATTTGCTATTACGCATGTGACTTTTTTTTGTCGCAGTCGATTCAGCTCTTCAATCTTGCGAGCTTACGGGATTGATTAGGGCCGCGAGGCGGAGTCACCGACGGCGACAGAGCTGAGAGAGGAGACTGCGTCGGAATGGTTAGAGTCACGAGGTCGAGCAGCTGCTAGCGCGGGAGCGACAGTGGTGGCGGAACCGAGGAAGGAGACCTTACTGAAGTAGTTAGAGGTTAGGGAGGGTTATGGTGGGGGTTCACTGGAGCCAGGAGGGAGGATTTAGTTGGATGGATTGATTCAATAGCGGCGACCGTCGGACACGATGAGTCAAAGGTGACAACAACATGTTGATAGAGACGACGTTAGATTGAGGAGACGGTGGTGATGACAGGACAAAGAAGAAAGCTTAGGAAGAAGAAGATATTTGGGCCATTGGATTTAGATCCGACGGTTGGTTTATAGAAATCCACTGTGCTTTAGAAAGAAATCAGGACGATTCCTGAACCGGCGGACCCTTAACACCATGGACTCACGGGATCCAATCTCAAAGTGGTCCAAACTCCAAATGTCCAATCTGTAATGATGGACTAAAAAATAAGTAAGTAGAACGAAGTTTCTTGCCCAAAGTCTAGAAACTTGCCCAGTGGGCCGCAAAGTCCTGAGTACTGCTGTAACCTCAATCCAGTCCCACAACATGTGCACAAAAGAAGTCAATGCTGGCAACTCTCAGAGGCAGTGTGGCGTGCACGTATCTGGATTTTGGGAGTTCGCGGTGAACAGCTCACTACTCTGACAGACACGCGCAGTCACGTACAGGCAGGCCATGGCCATGGCGCGCAGCTTGGCACGCTAAGCTTCTTGCACCTCGCGCATCGCCCTGCACGGCCGCGCTGCCGCCGCGACGATCGTCGACGCGCGTCGTGCATGACGGGGTGCGGCCTGCACCACGCGCGAGCACGTACGTACGAGACGTGCCCGCTGCCACAGGCTACGATACCGTGTGACTCCTAGCTCGGCCTCTTCTCGTAGATGCATTGCCCGCGTGTGTGCCATACCGCGCGCCGATGGCGCGAGTGTACGAGTCCCCATACCCATCGGCAGGCGCCGCTGCCACACGAAGATGACAGGATGCCGGACGGACGGACACGCGCCCGGCCGCGCACGGCAGACAGCGACGCACGTCGGCGCGCGACACGGCACGGCGCCGAAGCTTCCTCGTTTCGGAGACGTGTGCCGTCATGCATGCATGCACACGGTACGTACGCAGGGCGCGCGCGTGATATGGCGAGTGATCCATTGATCAATGCATGGTCCATCATTGTCTCACGCGAGAGCGCGCACGCACTGCATGCAGGTACGCGCGCGGGGCAGGACGGCATGCACATCATGGTTCATGCATACATGGGCGTGTCGCTCCATCGGCATCTCGGCGATCGAAGTAAATGAGTCCGGCCGGCCGGCAATACTTCGTTTCCATGTTTGTCACGTGTTGCCACTGGTTAAATTCTGTCTTTATCTGCATTTACTACAGATAGTAAATCAAGTAGGATGGTCCGCACCACTCATTTCACTTTTCCTCTGAAAACCGGAAAACTTTTCCTTTGAAAACCGGAAAAGCTTTGCGTAAGGTACAGTAAAATAAAAATAATAAGCTATACATTTTCACAAACCAAAACATGCGAACATTAATGTGACGGAATCTGTTATTATCAGTGGATCACAACCGATAGATTTCTATAATTGCATCTAAATATATTACAATTGATGCATCTTTATAACTGTACCTAAACAGGTCACAGCCAACTGATAGATCATCACAATTATATCTAAACAAATCACAATAGATAAATCATTATATTAAATTATATGCACCAACCAGTTTACCCAAAAATTTGAGTTGTTGAAGAAAAGTAGGTTTTCAACACTTTTCCTTGAAAAAATATAGTAGATGGAAAGCGCACAACTCCAATAAGGCTGGTGTGTTACTCTTTGTATTAGGCAAAGTACAATGTACAATCTAAAAAATATTAGTTAAGATACTAACCAACCGTATGCCAGCTAAACAAGATAGACTTGATTGATAAATCAAAGACAAACGGACTCAATCACAGATCGCTAAAACTACGTGCATGAGATATGTGCATGGTGCTGTACACATAGTTTAACAACCTTCCTCAATCACAGGCGATGAAGCAAGGTTGAAGTTGCACCAAAAGCCTTCAAAGAGTTGCGACGACAACGGTTTTGCGAATACATCTGCCACTTGATCTTTGGACAATACAAAACTTGATTTGCGAATATATCTGCCACCAATTCTCGAACGAAATGAAAGTCTACCTCAATATGCTTAGTGTGAGCATGAAAACTTGGTTGTAGAGGCCATGGGTGTGTGAGCAAGCTTGCATTTGGTCATCCCTGCACGAGCAAGTAGCTCCAAGGCATACTTATGTTGGGAGAGAAGTAAATACTATGGTTGATGATGAACTTCAATCCTGAGGAAGAAATGAAGATCACCAAGATCCTTGCAAACGCTGCTGTAACTATTGTAGAACCGTCTCGGTAGCCCTTGGGGAGGAGTTGATCATGATAATGTCATCGACATACACTAAGAGAAACATGATGGCACCCTGATGACGACGAATGAATAGACATGTCTCCCTTGGATATCGTGAACCCCATGGCGTGCAAAGTGGAGCTGAGACGAGAGTGCCAAGCCCTTGGTGCTTGCTTAAAGCCGTATAATGCTTTGTCGAGGCGACAAAGGTGTCCAGGATGATATTGATCTTTAAACCCTGGAGGCTGGTGCATGTAAACTTCTTCCTCAAGATGACCAAGAAAAAAATGCATTTTGAATGTCCAATTGCTTGAGATGCTACCGTTGAGAGATAGCCATGGAGAGAAGAACCCAGATCATTGTTGGTTTAACGACATGACTAAAAGTATCATCATAGTCATATCCATAGCGCTACTTGAATCCCTTAGCAACGAGCCCTGCCTTGTAACACTTGATTGACCCATCGACCTTTCTCTTAACCTTGAACATCTAATTGCAGTTAATTATATTGATGTCAGAATCGGGGGAATGAGCTGCCAAGTCTTATTCTGAATGAGAGCCGAGTATTTGGCGACCATAGCATCCTTCCAATGAGGGATCTAGAGCTTCTCGGTAGTCGTGAGGTTCGATTGGAGTCGTAGTAGTAGCAATGTGATCTTACCGTCTACACAAATGATAGGCTTGAATACTATTGCGAAGTTGGGTTTGCATTAGGTGTCGAGGTGGTGTAGGTGGTGATGTAGAAACTGGGCTCAGCGCAGGAGCCAGGTTCAAATGCATCCAACCAGAGCCGTCTGGACCGTTCGAGCCAGTAACATAGATGTGTGTGCATGCAAATGCAATGGAGAGCCATGCACACGTAAAGGCGAGGAGACGCCACTTGGATCCGGCACCAAATCATCATCTGTGAAACTTTCAGCGTGCCTACAACAGAACTTGCATCATGATTAGCCAACAACAGGGGTGCATGCACAATATGGTCAAGTTGGTCACGTGTAACATGAGTAGAAGGCAGATTTGTGGAAGGTGAACCTGATGGCGACGGTGAGGGAGCAAAAGGAAAAACAATTTCATTGAAGATGCCATTAGGGAGATGTAGACTCGATAAGATGAAACATGCAAACACTTATAACCGCCAAACAGAACTATACCCTAGAAAGACACATTTGTTTTGAATTAAAGTCCAATTTATGTGTGTTATATGGATGTAGATGGGGTAGATAGGCATAACCAAAAAAATTTGAGAAAACTATAGTCTAGTTTTTCTCTAAGTAGGCATTCAAGAGGGGTTTGCATGTCGATAACTCGACTAGGTATACAATTGATGAGAAAGCAAGCTTTGGTGAATGCGTCACTCAAAAAATGCAAAGGAATAGATGCACGAGCTAACAAGGTTAAGCCGGTTTCTACCACATTATGATGTTTACGTTCAACGGTGCCATTTTGTTGATGTGTCTGGAGACAAGCTACACGATGATTGATGCCAAGCTTTTGGAAGAAATGGTACAACTTAATTACTCTCCACCCCAGTTCGTCTGGATGTAAAGGATCTTCCTGTGTAAAAGGCATTCCACATGCTGTTGGAATTGCACAAAGATTTTGAAGACATCGGATTTGTTTTTAAGTAGATATAGCCACGTAAAATGACTATCTGAATCAACAAAGCTCACATAAAAATGATATCCACTAACTGAAGTCTGGGCAGGACCTATACATGTGAGAATACCAACTCTAAAGGAGTAGATGCTATATTATTTAGTGAAAGGAAAAGGCAACTGATGACTCTTGCCTTGCTGGCAAGCATCACACAGTACTTTATTTGAAAACGACTCAAAAGGAAGTTCATTATGATGAAGAACATGTTGAACAACTTGGGACGCTGGATGACCTAGACGAGAGTGCCACCTCTCCTGTGACATCTTGACACTGCTGAAAGCTTGTTTAGAACACGTTGCATCTATAGAGTAGAGCCCACCATGACACTTGAATCTAAGAAGCGTTGCCCTCGTGTCCTGATCCTTAACAAAGACATCGTTCAGATGAAGTTCAACAAAAATATTATTATCAACAGTTAGTTTGTGAACGAATGGAGATTGCGAGTGTTTGTGAACGAATGGAGATTGCGAGTGAGAGAGGGAATGCAAAGGATATCATTTAGGAGATGGATTTAGATGAAGGTGTATGAATTGTGGAATGACCAACGTGATATTGCCATACCTGACCTGTTTTCGATATGAACTTTGTCCTTGCCCTTGTATTGCTCCTTCAGGGTTAGCTTGTCAAGCTCATTAGTGAGATGATCCGTTGCTCTAGTATTAGCATACCAGCTCGAGTTGATGGAGTACGAGGGCGTGTGTCCTTGTGTGTGAGCTGTTGTCTCCACATGCCCTTCATTGCCAAAGCCTAGGAAATCACGCTTAAAACGTTTGAAGCATCGAGATGCTACATGCCTGACATTGGAGCAAAGCTGATAGAACAGGTGATTTCCGCTGCTGGAACCTCCTCCTGTACTAGTACCACCATTTGGCTTGGAGTAACTGGGCCTGTTTTGGTTGTTGTTAGAGAAGAGGTTCTCGGTGTGGATCTTTTTGGTGCCGGTCTTGGAGCGGAAGGCAGCATTCGGTGAGTGATTTTCACTGTGCATGTTGGCTTTGCGACTTTCCAGCACCAAGATGAGCATAGAGATCCCATATGAAAATCACTGAGTCATGAGTGGTGACTAACGAGATGAGGGAGTCATAGTCGGCGTCGAGTCCTCCAAGAAAATAGAGATAAACTCGTGTGGTTGATAAACTCGTGTGGTTGAAGCGGTTGACCAATGGAGGTCAGCTGTCGAAGAACGACTTGACCTTGTTGAAGTAGGCTCTCGCGGACATGTCACACTTCTTGATGTTGGACAACTGAACACAGAGTTGCATCGACCTTGCTGTCGACTGTGACAAGAACACGAGAGCTATTTATGCCTCACGAGAGGTGGCCATGAAAAGCATCTAGCCGAGCACTGCTTCTGCCATGGAGGAGAGCAGCGCAGAGAGGATCACTTGATCTTGCTACACCCAGGCTTAATACGCTGGGTTGCCGACTTGAGTTGCACCAGACTTTGTGATCTGAGTTACGTACTCAGGGGCACGCGTTGTTGAAGGCCGAGAAGGCGGAGGCTCCTAAGGAGAGGCACAAGTTGTGCCTTTCATAGGAGGAAGTTCTCTTGTCCAAGCTTGACGGTGATGAGATGACTGAAGTTGAAGGTTGACGGAGCCGAGGAAGACACGCCAACGCTGATGTTCACCAGAGTGCCCGATGTAAGGGCACCGATAGTTTGTGATGCATTGATCGCGGAAGTAGTCATCATGGTTGAATCAGACTAAACTCTAATACCCTAAAAGAATCCAGATTGAGAGTAGTAGATGAGAAGTGCACAGCTCCACTCTTTATATTAGGAAAAGTGTAATGTACAATCTAAACAACATTAGTTAAGATACTAACCAACCCTATGCCAGCTATATATGATAGACTTGATCGATATATCACAGACAACCCATCACAGAATCGCTAAAACTATGGACATGAAATACATGCATGGCACTATATGCATAGTTTAACATATTATAACTATATCTAAGTAGATCATAACAGATAGATCTCTATAATTACAGGTAAATATATTGCAATTCATAATTGTACATAAACAGATCACAACTAATATATTTTTATAACTACACCTAAATGTTTTCTGGCCATTGATCTGGTCGATCCTTATTATTAACATAGCACAACTGATAAATCGTCATAACTGTACCTACCGATTATCAGACATTGATCTGATGTATCTTAATTGCTAATAACATACAATTGATATATATTCATAATTTTACACCTCATGAATAAGATACCTAAGATTTAAGTTTATCTATTGATCTAATATCAACAACCGGTGATATAAACTTTAACTCCGCGTACTAATCTAATATTACATAAAGTAAAAAAATAAAATATTAAAAATATATCTCGTAAACCGTGCTAGTTATTAAAAAACATATATTAATAAAGCAGGAGCGCACAACTTTACGTGGTGAATGGTACTCTTATGTTTTGTTTAGCATCTTTAAGGGGGGAAAATGGTAGTTAGAAATAAGTCTGTTTTGCAAACCTCGATTCGCATATATGTTGATCGTATGGGGCCTGCCCTCGTTCGCCGGAACTCTGTTTTGAGTTAGCAAGTTGTTGATGCGGAGTTAGTGAGTTGCTGACTAATGTTTACAGCTTGGTTGGTCCGAGGTTAATAGCAATCGTATGCACACACACGAGTGACGCCACGTGCGGAAACATCACGTACGTACGGTACGTACGATCGAAGTGGTGCAATGAGGTGAGTCAGCGTCAGGATGTGGAACCCATCCCAACACCATCTTATGGCACTTCTGCCCAACCAAGCCGTCGATCTAATCTACCCTAGCTGAGATGGATGAGATGAGCCACTGTGTCGATCGAACTTTGCGGGAAAATGACGGAGAGCAACTCGTGCGCGAAGGAGCTATACATTACTGAAAATGAATGATAACCATATGTACCAATGAGACGTCTAAACAAACAAGGATAGCTCAATTGACACCTATATGGCTATATGTGCTTCTGTGCACCAACGGAAATTAATGATCAATGCTAGCTTTTTATACATATCGAGCAATGTATCAGGTTATCCGTTTTTTCCCCTAAAAGAGAGTAGGTAGGTCTCCCAAGAAAGCAAAGGATGGAAGGAGGAAAAAAGTAAACAGGGGCTCACAATCATGAGTGTTACGGCCGGACCGTACATGTGCAGCGATTTTGGGCGCATGTACGTGCACGGCAGCGTGCGCCTGCGTTTGCATGTAGGGTCTCAGGGCACACAGCACACCGAAGATGCCCGATCAGCCTCCGTGCCATCCTTCGGTGTCCCTGAGTGGTCGCCGTCATGCCGGAGATCGATTGCAGGAGTACGTACGCAGCCGTTAGGCCGGCGAGGCGTGCTCGAAAGTCGTTGCCTGAAAGAAATTCAGAGTTCCACAAGATTTTCCAGGGCTGATTAATTGGTTAGGACCGGAAACCAGAGCCGTGCAACAGTTGCCATGGGAACCAACTGTTACGGATCCATCGCCGACTTGATGAAGCCGCACACGTTGCTCACAGTTTTCTGCGTGCGAAGAGATGTGATGCGAGAATTCCTTGCCAAGAAAACGAGAGGAGCGGATCAGGAGAAGAAGGAACAAGGTCGCAATCAAAGAAGCAAACCCCACACCACACATGCGTGCCATGTCCCCGTGTTTTTGGATTAGCCGACTGGCTCAATCCTCGTGCTTTCAGAGTCTCAGAGATACGGGCTGGGCCGGCCTGCACGCTTCTTCCATCGTCCATGCACCTGCAGCTACCATCCCCGGGCGCCATGCAGCAGAAGCGCGCCCCGTGGGCTCGGCCACCAGCGAAGAGTGCCGGAGCCGACGGCCACACCTTGACGACATCTAGGTTCACGGCTCGAGATTCTTCCCTACATTTGTCCCAGCTCTGCCCCATGGAGCTTGGATCATATCTGCTCAGGATCTGTCCTGATGCTTTGTGAATATTATGATTGCTTACTGCACCTCGAACTGAGGCAGCTATTGCGGGCATATGATTGATTTTGCTTACAATATCTAATTTGCGACTCCACGACATTAATCAAGCATCTAGCTCATTCTAGACTCATGTCTCAAGCGTGCTACTGGCGTACTGCCGTACCGGTAGTCACTGACACAACATCAAATCAACGAAAGGATGATCAAAACTGCTATTATCAAACAGAAACTTCATTTATTTTCTTGATTTGCTCTAACTGGTGTGAAGAGCTATGAACAACTACTTGGTGTATGGCGGCCGGACCAACGACGCCGCGCCCCACGGAGACAGGTCAGCCAGGACAATGCGAGGCGCTCAGCGGCGCGCCGGCTCGGCATTGGCCGAACACTATATCCGTCAACACAGTCGGTTTTCCATTATAATAGGACAGGCAGCACTTACCAAGGTGCAAACCACATTAATCACAACAGATATGGTTCAACCAAGGTACTGTCTTCTATGGCTTCTGGTAACCATCTATTTGGAGGCACAACAAAAAGTTTCGAGTTGCGACAGGTCCAAGTACGGAAACCCTACACCTACAAGCATTGCAGACATAAAGACCTAAACTTACTCCAGGTTTACATGACACATGGCTCAAAGAACCTAGCGATTACATGTCTTCTTCAGTTATCAGGAAGCAAAAGAGGTCTTCAGGTGTTTCCGCGACCCTTCAATGACTGAAAACATCACTTACGCGAACGTGCAACTTCAATCTTGCCAAGTCGATCTGACAAAAGTTGCCGCCACATCATAATATTCGATGGAGAAAAGATGGTCTTTGAACGTGCACTTCTTGCCACTATTTCTAACTGTCCAACGATCTACATGCGATCCAGCCAGCTGCCAAGGCTTTCCTGTGAACCAAACTGCAAGTCCTGCCACGAGACAAAAGAGAGACATGAATAGATTTGTCATAAGAAACATATGGGCACCATGAAGACCAAAGAATAAACTTACTGCAAGCTGAAGATCTGGAGGCGTTTCAAGGTCGAAATTATAGAGATCAGGTAATCCATAAAGTGCATTGAGGTTCTTGTCAAGCGTCTCATTCCTGCCTTGGGAAAGGATGGGCCAGTCAAATGGAAGCAACTTTTCATGATCGAACGAATCCAAAACCTCATGACAACGCAGGGATTCATCCAAGGTATGCCCAGCCTGAGATGCCGCCTCAACAGCCTGAGACTCTTCAGCACACCATGCAGGGTTCTCAGCATCATCGTTCAGGCTAACAATAGGTATGTATGGTTCTCCTTCCTACAGTATTGACATATCAGAAGCACAAAGTTATTTCTCTGAAATGGTCGATAAATCACACACCACAAATTTAGCAACGCACCAACTACGTTGTAAAGAATAATCATACGAACTCTAAATCATCTATGGACTATGATTACTGTTGATTGGGTGTGGATTCTGAAACATGGTTATATTTCCTAGCAGGCCACCACTACTAGCTTCAGATGGTTTTAAATGGCAACCGGGATTCTGAACAACGCTAGATGCAGATCAGCTTTAAACTCTCAATTGCTTAAAGGCTTGCGCTGTTGCAGTTCTTTTTATAAATACACAAGTATTTTCTCAAATATTATTGTTCTTCCATCATACTGAAAAGTGGTTTAATCAAAGGTATTGGTCTACTCTGCAAATTTCATGCATGTCAGTGATTTACCTGGTCCAGCAAGATGGGATCATTCTGCTCAGTTTTACATGGACTATCATTTGGACGACATGGCTTTGGGGTGTTTGTCTTTGGAGTTTTAGGACCAACCCTTGCAGTAAATGCATCACATTCTTCATTAGCAGTTTCTGTTTCGGACTTGTCCACCGGCTTTGTCTTCAGTTGATAAAGGATTTTGGAAACAACAAGCCCCCCAACTTTTTCCTCTTCCTCTACCCCGAGATGGTACTGATGCATCACCCAGTCAGCTTTACCAGGTTTGCCACCTGTTTGTGAACTTTTGTACAGAACCATTATTTTCTTCCAACCTTTCATAACACCATTTTCATATATGGCTTTTGATTTACCAGTCTTGTGCCATCTAACATGCTCATCACAAGTGGTGTGATCACTGTTGCTGATCCTTCGACGCTTGCGCTGACCACAACCATATGCATTTGAAACTCTATGGAAGAAATGAACACTGCTTCCATCTTTCTTCACGCCTATAAGGATGAACAGGACCTAGTCATAATATGAATAAACTAATGAATTCATAAACACCTATACCATCTCAAGATAAGAGTTCCTACCAGGAAGATTTTCAGGATGTGAATAGCAGATCCCTTCATCATTCTCTATAGTTGGAATAAATTCATCAATGAACATATGGGGCTTTGAACCTCCAAGGCCAATTTTTTGTTCTAAATGTTCGAGCAATTCCAAATCAGATGGATCAAACTTGACACCAGCAGGCAGCCCAGGCCACTGTATAGCAACCTGCAAATGGTGAAATGCAGTCAAATGTTTTTAGATTGCGAAACTTTCTACTATCGAATGTGAGTTGAAATCAGTTGTATTTTGCATGCAGCTGTAATGCTTGGAGCTTATGTGAGTTGATACAGTTCAAAGCCTTAAATTGATGTTCAGTCTCGCGAATCAAGCAAAGTAATAGATTAAGATATTCCTACTGCCCCATATTCATTATTTGTTACCATCAGAAATAGATATATCTTAGGCAGCTACCAAAAAAAGAATAAATTATCTATAAAGTAATCCTGTACCAGAAGCAGGTTTCCAGTAAGGATGCACAAAAAATTAAAGAAGAAAAGTTCTCCTTACAAAGTATGAACTTGCAGAAGGAGAAGGTGGTCAGTTAAAAGTTTACATGTACTTACATCACTGTTATCAATGAGATGTTTGCAGTTCGGGCATTCCCTGCATGCTTCTGCACCCAACTCACTTACCTGGTGACTAGAGCAGTGAATCGCATTCCTTATTTTCTTGGCAACACCCCTACCAGTTATAAGCCATGACCTGTGGCAAAAGAGGGACATTGGTGCTTGGTCATAAGTACTTACATAGAAACATCTTAAAATGACCAGGATAATACTAATTAAAATGACCAGTACATAACACAGTCCTGCCACCTGGTCATAAGGGCATACTAGCTGCAGAGCTTTGAGATAAACCCATGTCAAGAAGGAACAATGCGAAACCATTGACAGTCGGCGAGCTGCGTGTAACAAGACGGGATATTTCGATTGATGCCATGTTTTCGCCGTTCTTAAAACGGAAAACCTTGACAGGACAAATTGATGGCTAGACTGCAGTTGCACACTATTGATTGAACAATGCTACAGAACACAATGATGAGATGTACAAGCATGTGTTCAATGTTCCATACGTAGAGAGCAACCCCAGCAATGAAGTTAACCCGGTCATGCGTGGGATATCCCTATGGACCAGTCGAGCTAGAATATGAACTAAGAATAGGCATATTTGGGGCACAAGTAATTTCAGTCTCATCACATTACTCTGTCACTGACTGAATGTGCCGGGGCAGGCATTGCAAATGTAGAAGAAACTGCAGCTGATCATTTACTTCGTACCACATTCTGTGTAAGCAACTCTAAATTTACAAAATGCTGCATCGGCATCCTCGATCGGGAAGTAAAAGTAAAACGAAGTGGCTGCATCGAGTTGAGGTGAAGTCTTTTTCTCGAGCAATCGACGGTTCAGTTCCTCGTCGCCGTGTGGGAGGAGGGAGACAACTCACAAAAGAACATAATAATACAGGCCCAAAACAAAACTAGAGAACTTAAATGTAGTGATCTAAACCATCGGCCAAGCCCTACGCAAGAAGTAAAAGAGTAAAATAAAATGTAAACTCGCCTAAAAAATCCAAAAAAGAAGAAGAAGAAGAAGAAGAAGAAGAAGAAGAAGAGGGGATGCTAACCTCGCCATGGCGGCGGCGGCGCGTTCCCCTCACGATCGGAGCGGCGCTGCGCGGAACACCGTGACGATCGATCAGCCACCCGCACGAAGCGCAACCTTGGCAAAACCGAAGCGAGACCCAGTCGCAATCGGTCGGCGGCGCCTGCTCCTCACCCTGCTCCAGTCTCCCTCCCTCCGTCCCCGCTCACTCTGATCGGTCCGGTTTCGCGCGCGCGCGCGTTGCCAAGTGGTCTCTCCTCCTCTTCCCGAGCTAATAATGGCGGCGGGGTCGAGGGGAGAGCTCGCGGTAGGCGCGCGGCGGGGACGGAAGAGCCGGGGCTTGCCTCTGGCACTGTCCCCAAAGCTTCCGCGCTGCCCTCTACCCCTTCACCTTTTTGTCTTGGGAACCCCGAAACCCCCCTCCCTGCCGCAGTGGCCGTTGCGGTTTCCGTCCTCCGCAAGCCGCACGCGGTCCCCCAGAGCACACACATTCATTGCTGCTCTTGTACCGGGCTGCTGGCCCGTCTTCTCTAAGTGGGCGAGAGAGCCCAGCCCAGCCCAGCCCAGATAAGCTGCCTCGTGCTGCTCCCAATTGGGCCCAGACTGATGAGAATCATTTTTCATTTCTCCAAATTTTTTTTGTCCAGAGAGAAAAAATTCTGTCTCGGTTCTTCATCAGGAAAATTCAGCTCCCTCCCACGAAGCTGATTTCCCCGGTGGATGGATGCACACGTAACTTGTGATCTGGTTGCAACGATCTTGTCGACTCTGATTCTGCGAATATATTACTAGTCTTTTCCCGTGCTGTTACAATCGGCATGAGCTCCATTTACAAGTGACAATAGTGAGCCATCTTTCTGGTATGACTTGTGCACGTTTGCTTTCCAACAGGCCAGTCACCCGTCATCGCCCCCCTTCTGCCTAGCATGTTTGCCACGTACCTCCAGAATAAATTCTAGTCGTTTTCGACGTATCGATCAGCAGACATACTGGCAGGTTAGAAGGTTTAAGGATCTTTCGTAAGCTTAAAAGAGGGATAGCTACTTACCTCTAGCTACCTGGCTCAACGAGCGCACAAAGATTCTCCTCAACGAGAGCCATGCGCAAGCGCCACGTCACCCGACAAGTGGGCCCAATTTGTCACTAGTAGATGCTAAATCTAGTGTAAATAAGGATTTCAGGAGTAAAATGTGACGCAGAGTAATGACGAATGTAAAACGTAGCTCAACCTTTTGGTTTGCAAGAAACTACTTGTGCAAATTAAAATTTACTTTAATTGAAAACCATAGTCTAAATCTTGCATTTGAACCATAAAAAAGAAGTCGAAATAATTTATATTTGCGGAGATAAGTACTAAAGTTGCAGCTGGTGCTCAAGCTTAAGGCGCCAACCAATCGCTTGATATGGGTCAACACAATAATACACTTCCATCTACCAATACCCGCAGTCTTTCTCCCATGAATAACCGCGTAAGACCTTCTTTTAACGTAGGAGCCGGCCAAATTGGGCACGCGATGCTGTCACCGTGGCCGCAGCTGGGACTGCTGGGTCACTGGGAGAACCAAACCAAACACCAGCCTGATAGATGAAACCATTTCAAACCAGCCACGCCCTACGCGTCCTGCAATAACAGCAACGCAGCGTACGACGAAGCCCGGTCATGCGCGCACAGAGGCACCGTGACGAAGCGGGTCGTGCTGCAATCTGTGCGTTGCAGAGGACGCGGCGTGACCGTGTCCCTGTGACGCTGCCGCGCCAGCGCCGCACGGGTCAGAAACCGCTGCCGCGGCGAAGGAACCGGGACGCGCCGCGTTTCCCCGGTGGGAAAAACGGCCGGTATCCATGTCCAACCAACCAGCATGGCACAGCTTATCCGCTCGGAAAACGGCCCCATGGATCGGTGCCCGTGCCGCCCATACCACACGCCTTCACCACTTGCGGCCAGCTCAGCGTGCCGGGAAAATCCGATGGAAAATCAAAGGATTGCACGCATGACTCTGCAGCGAGCGCGTGAGCAGAGAATTATTCGCCCGTCACGTAAAAGCGCCGAGTAATTGTACGTAGAGATTACAAACATGTGCATGCTTTCGTGAGACTGACCACGTGACCAGAGGACAAAGCTGCTGCCAATGTTACTGGTGGTTTTGTATAACTGTACATAGTTTCGTCACACCGATGCGTTGCAAATTCGCAAGGGCGATGTGGCAATATCATACATAATGTTCCTGCAAGCAAAAGCTCAAATCATGTACAACTATTTCCTGGACCACGGATCTCGCGGCAACGGAACAAAATCGCGTAGGGTCGCACAGAGAGGAAGAGGGTGCGTTTCCAAAGCTACTTACTACCAGCCAGTTTGCAGCATGTTTTGTCAGTCTGGCTGAGGTGGACGCCCGGCAGCAACAGCCTGTTCCCACCCACTTAACCCACAAAATGCCGCGTTCACAGGTCGCTTAACAACTCGGAGCATTTGCAACTGCACAAGATGCAACTATACTTTCTGATGTTAAAGATGGGTTAAATCAATCTGCCAAACTGATCTGCACCAAGGATAAAAGGACAAGATTAAATAAATACATCCTAACACTCACATGCAGCTCTCACCAACCTGCAACAGCCACCAAAAGGCATAGTTCATTGTCTTGTCACATGTTAGAGGATTGAGACACTTGACCAGAATACAGATGGCCACAGCCAATAGTGTGATGGAGATGATAATAGTCAGGAGTCAGAAATGGGAATGCATATGTGAATCATCTGATAAGTAAATGACATTGTAGAACAAAAATCTGGAATATCACTCAGTTTGTAATCTACAATAGCTTCTGAGTTCATATATCACTCATGGAAGTAATGAATAAACCCAGGTGGTAAGCACACACACTGCTAAGCTCTCTGCAAAACAAGCACGCAGCGACCGAGCATGCGTTATGCTGTCAGGCCTTCCAATGTATTACACGGTACAAAATCATGAACTCAACCCAACCGCCACGCGATCACTCGAACTAAGTCAGCCAATCGTATCAGATACAACAGCTACGTCACAGCATTCTCCAAGGGGACTTCTGCGACGTCCATGGGCATCAGGTCATGATGCAAACCACTGTGCCTAGCCACTTTCTCTCATGCAGTTGCCAGGAAGAAGATATCTGTACTGGTCAAATTTCTCAAGCAGATAGGCAGGAAGATGGACACCAGAATATGTACTTGGAATCGGTCCCAGCTTGGCAATGATCTCTTGGAATGTGTATTCTTCAGGAAGCATATCAAAAAGATCAGCACCTTGGCATATCACATGCTGAATCCTTTTGGGGTTTAGGAAGTACTGAAATCTAATCCGATCGACGTGGCTATAAGCTTTCATTTTGAAGATAAAATCATTAATGTAACGGAAACAAAAGCTGCAGTGCCACCCTGAGTCGGCCAGAAGGTCATCTGTTTGCCGGAAATGTGCATACCTCGTCTTTCCAGCTCGGTATCTGTGTATTGACGCCCTCCAACTCTTGTCATCAAGGAAAAATTCAAATGAGTAGAGATAGTTCCTGAGCTGAAGATGAAGTATCTCAGGAATGTCATCACACCATCTCAAGAGGTTGATCGTATGACCACTTGGGATCTCATCAACATCAGACATGATCAATAGGTCATCATCAGTGATTCCAGCGATTTTTAGAAGCTGGTCAAGAGCAACTCTTTGATATGACTCCTCGACAAATGGGTTCTCCCCCTTCACAAACCTTCCGCCTATCATACCATAGGTTAATCGTGATTCAGCAAACTCAAACTTCTGGCGGTTTTCCTTGAAGTGGAGACTCTTATTCAAGCCAGTGAAGGTTGAGTTGGACTCAAGCAGCACAAATTCTGACACATATGGGCTAAGCTCATGCCAACGGATATCAAGAATGTCAAGCTCATTGCTGAAAAGTACAGCATCAAAAACACGCCGTGGAGCCTCCCGGACCTTCCATCCATGCAACTTGCAGAGGTTCGCCATCGAGACATTTTCGTGATAGTAGTGAGGAAGTATTGCGAAGGGCTTTGGGGGCTTTTCCCAGATTGGTCGGAGGAAATAAGTGACCTTCTGGCCATGAACGTATATTGCAAAGATTATAACCGGCACACCAATCAGCAGGAACAAAAGAGCCCTTAAATCAAACCCCCGAAGTGCACACTTTAGCCTTGACATGCTCAGAACTGCCTTTGAACCACGCTGCAAATGAATTCAGAAAGCAAGTGAGAAATCACCCAGGCAATGGAAACTAAAAGAAGCATGAAACTAAAGGTAAATTGGCAATGTACACCCATCTTCAGACAACTAGCTAAATACCCATGATTTGCTATGGATAAAGAAATATAACCAATCATGTTAAGCCATTGTCATCAGCTCAGCCCACTCCACAGATCGGCTATGCTGCACCCCCACCTGAGTTCTGCCTAGGCCGATATCACGTCTAGTAGTTGGTTAAGTTAGTTTGTGGGAGAGCTTTGCCAGTTCATTAATTTGTTATTTTTTGTTAGAGATTTTCTAGCATGGTGGGAAAGGAGGTGATAAGCGTGGATGAACCGCGCCTCACCAACTCCCATTTGTGATACAGCAAAGACAAACTCAGATGAACTGTACAAGCTACAAAGATATGCAACAACAATAATTATACCTAACTCAGGACAACAGTTCTCAGTAAATCCATTAGTAAACTTGGCTTCCTATCGCTCCTATGTAGTGTTCGGCCTTAGCTTACCGGAGATGAAACGTTCACATTGCAGAACCGGAACTTTTGGCCAAAGAAAGTTATTTTTTATATATCAGAAAGTGTGTTCAGCAAAAACTGGGTGATATAAAAACATGAAAATCCACTAAAACTGAAAAGCAACTCAAAAAACTTACAATCATTCAAGCGCAAAGCTCAAAAGCAAGAATCAATACTGAACTATAACATAGCTCAGGAAGCAAGCCGCAACAATGAGAGTACCAGGTTTGTTAACATCTACCAATGAATTCGGTGCAGCAACCAAATATACTTCCTCTGTCTAACAATGCTATGTTATTACTACTACGAGGTCAAGCATGGATGAAACAAGTGATCAGCAGAATATGTGCTTATTTTGTAATAAATAAATAGATATTCATATCGGTGACAGCTTTATGCAGATCGACCATTAATTAAGCAAGCAAATAATTTTTTTTGTTTACAAATCACTGTAATTTATTTCGCAGCATGACTTCTCAGCATCCACACAAGAACCAATCGGGAAAGTTTTTTGCTAAAAGCTCGATCCTTTTTACGGCCGCACATCAAGCAGGAAAAGAAATATTCCAGGATTAGACCGAACACCCAATTCGGCCAGCTCGCGAGATTCCACCAGCACCAGAAGCATCAAACCTTCAAATTTCACCTAATTACCCCCATATCTAACACCGTAGCAGATCAAAGATTCCTCAAAAGCAATTAAGCAAACATCTCCGATCCTGGACTCAGCAAATCTCACCACTAATCAAACCAAAAACCGAAACATCCCTGGAAAACAACCCCCAAACATGAGATTGGTAGCACAGAAGAGGTAACAAGAGCAATTGGAGCACAGGGCAACCGAAGCATCACGCAAGCAGTTTTCAGACCACCCAAACGATACAAAATAACAGGAAAAAAAGGCAAGCACCGCCGCGAAGGGACCTTCTCGTGGACCAGGTAATCCACCGAGAAACCCACGTGGCGGGAGAAAAGGACAGATCTAGGGGGTGGGCGTGGGACTCGGGCGCGAGCTCCTCACCTCGCCGTCGCAGACGCCCTCGCAGATGCCGTCGGTCTTCTTGCAGTTGTAGTACCCGCCGGCCTCCATCGCGGCGACGCAGCAGCACGCCCAGCCGCGCACGGGCCCGACGAGCGAGTCAGCAGGCGGCGCCCGTTGCCGGCCACCCAGACGCGCCGAGCAGCCAAACGGGTGCGCCCGGCTCCAATGGTGCGCCGATCGGCCTCCCACGCCGCCGCCGTGGCCTCGCGTCGCCCGCCGCGCTTCGCTCTCGCCCCGGTGCCGGGATGTTCTTTTGCGTTCGTGCCCTCGATGTCTCGCCTAATCACCTCGTATCGCCTCCTTGTCGCGTGCGATGTGGTGTGGTTTGGAAATACGGGGGGCGTACGGGGGTGGGCAGCGCAAAAGGGGGGATGAGGAGGCGAGGGGATTATGGGAACCGCCTATATAGCCGTTTGCGGTGGCCTGCTTGCGCGTGGGCGTGGGCTGGCCGAGGAGGAGGAGAGGAGAGGAGCTGGTCTTTGCCTGTCGTCGTGCTAGGGCCATCTATAGAGTTTAAAGACCCCCAAATGTCTGTGTCATGTCTCTTTCTAATCGGTTTGGCAGATCTCTTTCCTGTATACTCTAATTTTTCTCATCTACCTTCGTCCTAAAAAATATACATAGATCACTCGCTATCATCTAATCAAATACATCCAATAACTCATATTAATTTGATAATCTGTCATCTAAAATTGATAAACAATTATCTACAATTGCCCTTACTTAAAGTTAATAAATAATTTCTCACTATTGTCACTACTACATCCTCCAACACTCCTCTCTCCCAAATTCACTCCACGAGTGGCCGCTACGCCTGTGCCACGCTTTGGCCGTGCACATGTGCCACCGCCGCCGCTGCCTCCTTCGACATGATACAGTATAGATTATGTTTTCACGCTATACATATTCCGGCGATGGTGGCGCCCCGCTTGTTGGACCATCCTCACGGTCGACCGTAAACTAGTAGCTCCTTGTAGATTATTGATTAAATAGATGATGTTCCAAATCAACAAACTGTGATAGATGATCTAAGAGATATTTTACCTAGGCACGGTTTTTATTTGTTCTGTGCAGCAAAGCTACATGGCAAAATCTTGTCGGAGGCAAAATCTTATCATGTAACTTTACATAGTACTAGCAGCATCGACGGCCCCAAGTAGAACGTGGAAAAGGGCGAGGAAAAATGAAGATTAGAAATATTTTCTAGTTTTGGTAATTCAAAATCACTTTGAGTATAGGAAAAGCCATACTATTAAGGCAAGTGCTATGAACGGTTGGAGATTAGGCTAAGTGCTCAAATGCTCAATCAAATCTATGGCTCAAATTTTCTCTAAAAAAACTCTAAATCTTGTTCTTTCTATGCCCTAGAGTATCCAGACTTTGGTTGTGAGTCTCTGGCTTCCCGAGTAGGGTCTCTACTTAGTACTAACCCGGAGACTCTAAGTGAGACTCCGGGATGTGGAGTGTCCGAAGTTCTTCTCGGATACTTTGGAATTTTTTTTGTCTTGCTCTTGGAGTGCCTGTCATTTTGGTTGGATACTCCGGAGGAAGACTTGTCGTTCTGAGACTTTGTTAGTTTTTGTATCTCGGAGTCTCCGGAGTTGTTCCCGGATACTCTGAAATTTTTTCTGTTTGAATCCCATAGTCTCTGTCTTTTTTGACCGAATACTCCAGACGAAGACTAGTTCGGAGTAATTGTGTGCAGCTCTAGGCTCTCCTCGTTTGAATCTCGGAGTCTACAGAGTTGATCTCAGATAATCCGAAAAAATCTCGGTCTAGCTCCCGGAGTCTATAATTCTTGACAGATACTCTGGACACTTGTTTGTCCGGAGTGTCTTAGTAATCTCTCTAGGGTGCGCTCCCAGTGTGTCTGGAGTATCCGGAATACATCCTAGATACTCTGGGTAGCTATCTGCTAGACTATTTGAGTCTCTCTGGGCTTGAAAATAGTCATTGTTTTTAAATCCCGGGTACTTTGGGTCTGGATCTCGAATACCCCGAGCATGTGTAAATCTGCATCAACGACTAGTTTTTTAGAGTTGGTTATTTATACTCACACTCACCCATCCAAGTATAACTCTTTGTCATTTGATTTCTTGCACTCTTGAAAGGTTCTCATACCTTCCTCTTGCCCAAACCTTCGATCCTTGTGAGGAAGACCAAGGAGTGAGGGATCTAGAGAGATTGAGCACAAGAGCATCAGGTTCATTTTTAAGTTTTCATTGCGCTTATTTCTCTTGGAGATTATGGTCTCCTAGATGTCTAGGAGTGCTTGAGAGCCACCAAGCTTCGTGTGGTGTGCCTCAAGAAGTTTGTGAAGACTCGAGATCCGCCTCACGCAAGGAAAGTATCACCAAGAAGGAAAGAAAGAATTACCCCGTGCGCCTCGAGAAAGAGGCTTGAAAGAGAGCTGACTTGGACTTTGTGATCAAGTTCCTCGACGGAGACGTAGGATTCCTCAGGATTCTGAACTTCGTCAACAACTATCTGTGTCCCTTTTAGTTTTTGTTCCTCTATTTACTTTTTACAAGTTTACTTTGGGTGTTTTTGCTTGTGCTTCTAGTTTCTAGAGTGCTCCTTTAGTTCTTTCATTAGATGATCTTGAATTCCGCCTAATCTCAAGTTAAACAACAAAATTGACTATAATTTAAAGTGTCCTATTCACCCTTCTCCTCTAAACCAACATCTTGATTATTTAGTATCTGATGGGATTGATGGCGCCGTGTGACATGGACTTCATCGTGAGGTCTTGCGGCGGCCGTGGTGGTGCGTGTGCGACAACTGGCGCGGTGAACCACTAGTGGATGCACGCGCGAGGTTGCTGGACGGCAGCATGAGGTGGGCAAGCGGCCAGATGGTGGCACGCGGAGGCAGGTGCACGGAGCTCACATGGGTGAAGAATGCGGGGAATGCGGCGCCGAGACGAGGAAAGGAAAAGGTGTGCCGAAGGAGTTTAAGGTAAGGAAAGAGATAGAGAATATGTAGAATTCATTGGATGACATAGTGATATGGGTGTGGTCCGAAATTGACCGCACCTACGGTCGTTCATAAATTGTGTATTTCGAGTTAGGCATGATCAGCGACAATGTTTGACATCCAGCTCACACTGATCAGCCTGTATGGTTGAGATTTGAATAAGCTGATGATGTTAAGGATCTGAAATGTAATAAGAAAGGCATCTTGGCAAGATTTGCCCTTTTTCCTCTTTTGACGAAGACCGTGACTAAATCATATCAGAACATGTGAAATAGCTTTAACCCTTTTTCTGCACAAATGTTACTCGGCCATACTTTTGGATAAACTATTTCCTAAGCTCAAAAGTAGGGGAGCACGTAAAATTTTTTGAGTTGCCTAAAATTTTCGTCTCGGTCAACTCGAATTACAAAGTACTAAATCTAACATTACAGTTAAAAAAATATGAATTTTAAAACATGTTTTCACCATCTACAGTGATTATTTCTTTTTTTCTTTTCTAACTTAGGTTTCTTTGTCTTCTATTTTTTATCAGGGTTAATCAATCCATAAATACTATCTAACATAGATTAATTATCCATAGAGAGTAGGATGGGAATAATGACAATTGGATGTTAATAAAATACTAGGAGATGTGACTAAAATTCAAGAAAATATCACGCAATTTAGAAATAGACTCTCTCACTAACCATTAAAGAGTTGGTTCGTACGGAGTATTAGAAAACTAAGGTTATCTTAGAGGAGGAGAACCTACCAATCTAGACCAGTAACCTATAATAGTCCAACATGCATTGGTAGGCCAACATTTGCAGAATAACATGCATAGCTAGGTAAACTTGATACGGTCAAGTAAACAATTGGTTATGTCTCTCTAACTTAATTAATAAATCATATGGACACAACATATAAAGGAAAAAACAGAATTGACAAGTATTTGAACAAGTCGGTCAATAGAACAAATGAATAATTAAGCCTTGGCCCTTCAATATGCGTTTCCTTTTTTCCTTTCCTTGAGACGGAACTCGTCAACGCTGCCCTGTTTTTATGTTTTCTTTCCGTTACTTGTACAAGCGAAAGGACAAAACAGAGAGCGCGAATGGCAAAAGCACGAGGCTGAGACTAAAGAGCTGCCTCCGGCAACGGCCAAACCTCGATGCGAATGTGCTGCTCCCGGCCAAACTTGCCGGAGCCAAGATCGAAGCCATGTTCGTTGGAGAAAAGAACAACGTAGACGTGGTAGGGAAGAGAAACCAGATAGCTTATGTTTAAACTCTTATCATAGAATAATCACTAGCTCCGCCGCTGGCAATTGGACCGGCATCTCGGGGGAAATACGTGGTCCAGTGGACATGGCAGCCAAGATGTACGCGATCGCCGACCAAAAACGGCTTGCTTGGATTAAGCCCTGAACGTTTTCATACAACTCAGTGGTTCAGACAGGGTAGTCCTGACACCTGTGGTCTGTGGAAGCAGTCATCCTTTTGCTACTGTTTGATTGATTGCTATGCATGCTTCGCGATGAAGCTACTTCACTATGGCCCTGTTTATTTGGGCTGCGGCTTATTGAGAAGCAGCTGGAGCTGGCGAAATCTGAGAAGCAGCTAGAGCTGGTCAGCTGGTGGGAAGTAGCTGAGCCGTTTGTTTGGGCTGATTCTGGACGGCTGGTGAACCTGCGGCTGGTGGTAAATGTCTAAAATACCCTTTTGTGCATAAGATCATTTTAAATCCTGATTATGCATAATTTATTTGTTTTTGTTTGATTTAGCATATTATTTAACATAAACGATCGATTTGAGTGATAAATCATTAATAAAAAAATAAAAATATATATATTTATACATTTACATAATTCAAAAATAAAAAAATAAAAAAAAGTGGGGTGGCAGCGGCAAACCCTAGCCGCCACCACCTCTGCCTCCCGCGCTCCCTCGGCCCATTGGGCCTTGCCGCCGCCGCCCCCGTCCAACCCCGCCATCGTCGCCGGCGGGCTCCAGCACCGGTCACTCTAGTAGAAGGGATGCTCGGCGGCGCTCCGGAAGGTAGAGGGAGGCTGGATCTCGGGGCGAGGGTAGTGCTCGGGGCGGGGCGGCGAGGTCCGGGCAGCGGGCGGAGGCGCTCGAGCGGCGGAGGGTGCTGGATCCGCTCGGGCAGCGGCGGGCGGAGGTGGGGAGGAGCTCGGGTGGCGGGTGCGACTCGGGGATGGATGCAACGGTAGACGGGGATTGGGGGCGAGGCAGGCACGCCGGCGCGTCGGAAGCGAAGCTCGGGGCTCGGGGATCCGCGGGCTGGGGCAACGGACGGCGGCGTCGGGGGCGAGCTTCGTGGGAGAGGAGCGAGGGACGCGGGTGCCGGGGGCCTGCAGTCCGGGCAAGGCGGCGGCGGGTGCTCAGGGGACGGCGGTCGGGGAGCGAGCTTCGTGGGAGAGTGGGGAGGAGGCGGGGAGGAGCTGGGCGCTCGGTGCAGATGGTGGCGGAGGAGGGGGCGAGGAGCGGCGGCGGAGGCGGCGGGGGAACCCTAACCCGTGGTGCGAGCGGGGGCAACGGGGGCAGCGGGGTTCTGAGAGAGCGGGGGCGGGTGGGGGCTTGGGTTCGGGAGGACCGGGCTGCAGGATGGCATTTCAGCGTAATTACGTAACAAACTTTGAGGGCAATTTCATATGAGGGGTGCGGGAAGCCGGTGGAAAGCTGCGGGAAGCTCCTCTTGGGGTGCTTTTTCAACTCAGTGCAAATGGGCCAAGTGCTTTTGAGAAGCTGAGTTCAGAAGTTTGGTGTTTGTTTGGGCTTCAGCTTCTAGAGGCCTAGAAGCCCCTAAAGCTGAAGCTGAAGCCTAAACAAACAGGGCCTATGAATATTACGCGCATGATTAACACCGCAGCATTGGTGCATGATTTTAACACTCACGTACGACTAACCTGTTTGACTAGCGAGTGACCCGAGGAAACCATGGCTAGCTAGCTAGCTGCTCACGCACGCATTCGAGTTTAGACGCCGGGGCATGCCAAACAATCGGTGATCCATGGGAGAAACGCGCATGCACGCTAGATACCGGCGTCAGATCACCGCATGCGGTGCCCACGATCACATGCCATATGGCACACCGGAATGGCCGAGCCATCAGCGTACGTAGCTGAGTACATGCTCTCTCTTTTTTTAATCTAAAAAGCTCTTCTTTCTTTAATGGATGATTGTTCTTTTGCGGGAAGTTAAATGGATGATTGGGACGAGTTCGGCGTTGCCGCCCGTAATCAAGGACAAAAACAAGCCGTTTCCTGCACATGGGCATGTACCCCGGTCACATGGAACCAGCAACTATGTAGTGTATATATATAGTATAATGTATGTGTATTGCTACGGATTAAAAAAACTATATTATATGTTTAAGAATATTATATTATTTTTTATGTTATATTAGATCATTTTCTTCGCTCTCATCTCAACTGTTTTTGTCGGGTTTAAATAACGGTCTACTTAAAGATAGATAGACCCCACCACCAATTGATATATTTTTTAGATAATGGAAAAGTACATTCTCCCGGCATCTGGATCATATAATATATACGGTCAACAAATTATTACAAAGTCCTTACATAAGAAGAAATAAAAGAACAAAACAATTGATATGTTTATAAGTAAATTATATATATATATATATATATATATATATATATATATATATATATATATATCACCTGTTTGTGCGTTTCCAATTTTCGGCTAAGTCGTCCTACTAACCACACGTCGACAGTGCCTCGAGTGCTTAGTGCTTAGCAACTTTTTGATTCGGTAATTAAAGTCCAATCGATCGGTCATGGGAGGAGGATCTGAGACTTGAGAGTCGAGAGAGAAATAGAAGTCTGAGCCGTTGCAAATCAGCTGTGTGGTCCTTAATATACAGATGGATTTGCAGCGAAACTAAATTAGTACTAAAGCATAGTGATACTGAGACTGGATCAAGATACTGGCAGTAACTAAGGGTACGTGGTGCCAACGCGGCAATTAATAAAAAACTTGGTCCTGCAATGAATCATTGGGTTGCTAAGACTCGGTCGGGCATCGCCAACGTGTGTGCTCACCCGGTCGATGCAAGTCCAAAGTCCAAAGTTTTAAACCAACCAACATGGGTAATATATGATGGAAGCGACTCAGGGGCTATATCGGGTAACCACTCCACCGTTTCTCTTTCCCGCCCATCTGTTTTTTCTCTCTCGTCTGGCTTCTCTTTTAATTTATTGTCTCATTGTCCCTCTTCTCTCTCCTCACCACTGTGTCACTAGATCTGAGCGTCTACCATTACCAGTCTCTTCTCTAAGCCCTGAGACAAAAGGAGGTGGGGGATCTGGCGCCGATGAGTCCCTAGCGGTGGCGGTCGCCGTCGCCTCTCCCTTCTTCCTTCTTTTTCTCCTCCCTCTTCTCCTTCTTTCTCCCCCTCTTCCTCCAGCCCTCCTCCTGATCCAACTGCACGCGATGGGTGGCACAATAAGACTAAAACACGTCGACCTCGACAGATCGCCCATTAGATTTCTCGATATATGATTGTATTGGGACATCAATCTATCTATATTGTATTAAAAAAGTAATTGAAACCATTACAATATCTATCTATATTGCAATAAGTAAGAGGTAGGTCAAATTTGAGTTATCGAAGATTCACTGGATACTACTGACCGCACCATGCCTCCATTGCAAGGGGCAATTGATCTAGTTTGCCTCCATTTTATTTTATTTCTTTGCCTCTTCACGTCGTTCTCTCTCCCTGTGTTTTCCCCTATGACTAGGAACCATTGAATTCCTACAATTGTACTACTAGCAATATAGTAGCACACGATGTTGCCGTTTTGGACCTGGTTCTTAACCGGGCGCACAACGAGCTTGAAAAGTCGGAGCCTTGTCATACCTCCTTCCCTATCCAGATTGGTCACTTGTGTTGAACGGTATCTTGTTCCATTGCTTCAAAGTTCAAATCCACAATTAATCTTCTGTAGAAATATCTCCAAGGAAAAGAACAGAAATCTGTAAAGCTGGTGCACTCCAACCAGAAGGAAACAGCACAGGAATCTGTGAAATTTGAACTTGTCTGGAACTGTTTAATTGATGTCCTATTATTTGCACGTAGATCAGAGTCATCAGATATTTTGAGATTGACTATGTCGCGGCTTTAAGTCCGTAAGATTAACCGCTGAACGTTTCGACAGAGTTCAAGCAAAGAGAGGGATAACCATTTTTCATTATATACATGCACAACAATTTAAATTACCTGACATCAGCAAAATTTCCTCAATTTTAAAAATTTAAATTTTTTTATCTCCCAAACCATTAATCCGATTCATGATTCGTTTTTACCGTTGAGTTTGTCTCGACGAGGGCTTCAAAACTAGATCCTATTTGGGCATATTCCGATGACTTTTTTTGAGCTCAAAAGTTATTAGCTAACAAATATGTGAGTTATGAGATTATTTGCATGTAGTTATCAGTATATAATAATGACATTTCGACATATTACTAAACTTGATTTTAGGAAAATAGCGTCCGTATATACTTATTCGGCTGGCTCACTATATTTATCTAACTAATCTTATCTAGTTATTAGCACATAAGAATGCATTATCTGCACCCGTCTTCAAGAAAACAGTGTGAGTATATACTTATCTGACTGGTTCACAGTACTTATTATACTATTTATCTATATTTTTCCCATAATAATATAGTCTCCCTCATTATAAAACATCTATCACCATTATGGTGATGTACTTGCCAGACAACTTAGTAATTAAATAGTTACCATCATAGCAGTGATGTAGTTACCAGACCATCTACTGAGCATTTACCACTATTGTACTAATGTAGTTACGGAGTCGCATAAGAATTAGTTATCTAGCTAATACACACATATTATGAGGCTTGATACCCTACATGCAATTACCTAGCTAAAAAATATTTTTAATTTCTGAAATTAGTTTTTAATGTGTTGATATCGTTATTTTTGTCCTTTTTCCATGTGTACTTAGCAATCTTGTCTAGATCCACTCAACTCTCACTGCTCCCTTCATCTACTCACCACGCACGCACTGCGATAGCACAAATGGATCGGAAGGCAGCAAAACGTTCGCTGCATAAGACCGACCTACGAACATTCTATAATTAGCCTTTTCGCACTTAATATGCCCTATGATTTGAAGACAAATGCGGATAATACATTATTATGTGTTGATACCTGATATGATTAGTTAGATAACTAAAGTGAACTGGTCAAATAAGTAATACCGACCTAATTTTTCTAGTGATGAGTTCATAAATATATGAGGATGATATTATTAGGCGCTGATAACTACACGTAAATGGTCTAATAACTCACATATTACTACCTGATAGCTTCTAAACTCAAAAAAAAATCATTAAAACATATCCAAGTGGGATCTTGTTTTGAAGCCCTCATTGAGACGAACTTAACGGTGAAGGATCACGAATTGGATTAACGGTTTGGGAGATAAAACATTTTAAAATTTCTGAATTGAGGAAATCTCGCTGATGTCAGTAATTTCGTTTTGTTGATATTTGCATGCATGATTTACGTGGATGATATGGTTTTTCTTAAAGAGAGGGAATGAAGCAGAGCCAACGGAGGTGGCTTCGAGAAGGCCGAAGGGAATCAAATATATTCGGCAAAACGACACGCATGATGGTTCTCCAGTTAAGCCAAACTCAGAACTTTCTGAGAAGGATTAAGTCCGGGTGACCCTGAGGTTTGCGACAACGACTACTTAACCCTCTGAGATATAATACCGAGTATCTAACCCCCTAACGTTCGTAAAACTGTTTAAATAATCCCCTCGGAGCTCTATAAGGTGGTTTGGAGGGCGGTTTATTGCTCGCGAGAAGTTATTGTTTCTTGCTTCGCGATTCAAGTTCTAATTGTTTTCTCGCTTCTGGTTCTGTATGTGTCCGTCAGTGTTGACCCAGCAGTGGGACATAGCCCAGTGGGACTCCTCCTATTGGTATGACAAGAAGGAGAGCAAAATGCGGATCGTTGAGTTCTTAGTGGACTCCTTATGCCTGGAGATCTAAAAGAACAGGATTTGCTGATGTCGATTCCCTATGTAGAGAAAGGCCATGACAAGGGTATGGCCTGCAATTGGTTGAATGGTAAACAAACTTCTCTAGCATGGAATTGGCACTGGTCATAGGTGTTAACCAGGTGCATGGTGGCAGAGTAGTCGGTCAGTAGTATCCTTGAGCAATCGGTTAGTAGTATTCCTACCGTAATGCCTTGCCTACCAATGTCTTATAGGATGCATGTGCGCCGCACAGCCGCCATGTATATCTTCAGGAGTTCTATCTCGGAGGTCTAGGGTATGCAACCCATGAGCACTCCATGAGCTCCTTTTCTATACAAAGACCTATCTATCAGCTTGTACATGCGTGCTCTTCAAACCACCCTTTCCCTCTCGTTATGGTCCTCTTGCAGTGTCCCTAACGCTACATAAGTGGTCAATTGTTGCATCCACTTTTCGTCCTACTCAAAGACCGCGACCTCCAAAGTAGTCTTGGAAGGGTTCTATGGAGGGTTTGAATAGGTATACAAGAAATACACCTGCTGGAAGGGGTGTTCGTGAGGAACTTAGCTTCAATAGCTAGTCCACCAAGGAGTTGTCCTTGTGTGGAACATGTTGGACTTCCAATTCCTTGAAGCTTTTTTCCAACTTCCTCACCTCCGCTAGGTAGCAAACAATTGTCTCATTGGAGTATTCATACTCCTTACTAATCTGGTTAATGACTAACTGCCAGTCACCCTTCACTAACTATTGATAGACTTTGAGGGATTTGGCTGCCGAAGCTCAGCTAGAAGGCCTTCATACACCACCAAATTATTGCTAGCGGGCAAAAGAATTTGAATGACGTACTGCAACTAAAGACCCTGAGGTGTTAAAAGAAAAACTCCAGCCCCCAAGCCCTTAAGTTTACGGGAGCCATCAAAGTATAAGGTCCAGTGCTCATCTAGTGCTGGCAAACTTGGAGATTGATTCATAGTATTCATCCAAAGCAACGAAACCTGCCAACGCCTGGACTTTTATCGATGTGCGAGCAGTGAAATGGAGGTCAAACTCTCTGAGTTCAATAGCCCACTTGGCAATATGGTTGGTGATTTCTTGGTTTTGAAGAACATAACCATGAGGAGAAGATGAGGTACCGTGATCTTACTAGATTCGAAGTAATACCGTGATCTTAGTAGGAGTTTCTAGACCTCGGGGTATTGCTTCTTTGGTCCATGTAGTACTTTGCTTATGTAGTACACGATCTCTAGGACTCATCCCATTCCGTGACAAGCACTGTGCTGACCACATTTGGTGTGGATGCCAAGTACACCAGAATGGCTCTCCTACGGAAGGCGAGACCAGGACTGGAGGGTTCGTGAGATAGGAATTCAAGTCCTTGAAGGCCCTCGTGGCTTCATCAGACCATTCAATTTTTTTATTACTCTTATGGATTGCCTTGAGCAATCCATGTTCTCCTAACTGCGAGATGAAGCGACTGAGTGTTGCCATCCACCTAGTCAGGGCTTGGACCTCCTTCATGGTGGAAGGCGGTTGGAGGTTTTCAATGGCATAAATCTTTTTCGAATTCGCCTTGATCCCACGAGCACAAACAAGGAAACCTAGCAACTTGTCGGAAGCAACTCTGAAAGTGCACTTTTCGGGATTTAGTTCTATTCCATGTTTATCTAAATTATCAAAAGTCTCTTGGAGATCCTTCGGATGGTTGGTAGCTACAATGCTTTTCACGACGAGGTCATCCACGTAAGCCTCCAGATTACGCCAGAGCTGGGTGTTGAAGGTCTTCATGTGGCACCAGCGTTCTTCAACCCAAATAGCATCTTCATGTAACAAAAAACAAAAAAAGGGGTGATGAAGAACTTTTCGCCATGCTGATATGATGGTAACCCGAATAGGCATCCATGAAACTTATCTGTTCACAACCTCCGGTTGAATCAAAAAGTTGATCAACTTAGGGCAAAGGAAAATCATATTTGGGACAAGCAATATTCAAATTGGTAAAATTGATGCACATGTGCCACTTACAGTTAGCCTTCTTGACCAGCACGGGATTCTCGAGCCACTCGGGATGGTCTACCTCGTGAATAAAGCAAGCCTCCAGGAGCGTGTCAAGCTCCACGTGGATGACCTCTTGGCAATTCAAAGCAAACTGCCAAAGCTTTTATTTGATAGGCTTTTTCTCAGACTGAACAACTAGCTTGTGCTCGATCATCTCCCTTGGGACATCGGACATATCAGACGACTTCCACATAAAAACATCTGCGCTTGCTTGGAGGAAGGCAATGAGAGCACTTTCCTATATCTTGCTCAACCCCCCGTCAATTTGAACTATCTTGGACTAGTCATTAGGGTCGAGCAGGACCAGCTTGACCTCCTCAGCAGGCTAAGGGGTTGCCTTTGGCTTTCCTGCTTTGCCAGTATTATCCTCTAAAACAAGTTCTTTCTGAGACTGTTGATCAACAAGCTCAAGTGACTTGCAAACACATGTGAGAGTCACCGTCTTGTTGACCTACACGGAGATCACACCCTTACGACCAAGTATCTTGACCATCTAGTAGGCGTAACGCGTTGCTGCCATGAACTTGGTTAGAGAGGGTCTACCCAAGATTGCATTGTAGGCAGAGGCAAAGTCAATTACTTCAGAAGTAATAAGTTTCGTGCAAAAGTTTTCGAAGTTACCAAAAGTTATTCGTAGAACTACCTATCCTACGAGTGTCACGGATGACCCCAGGATTATCCCGAAGAAGGGATTGTTCACAGGCTTAATCTTTGAACAAAAAATCTGCATCTTATCCAGGGCACTGGAAGATAGGAGATCCAAAGAACTACCGCTATCTATCAGGACCTTTCCAACCTTACAAGTACTAATTGTAGATGAAACAACTAACAGGAGTTTTCGGGTGGCTCCTGCGGTAAGAATGGCTATGGTGTAGACTTGCAGAAACTCCCACAGGTTTTGATTTTTGCTATAGTTCTCAATGTGGCTCGGCTTGAAGTTGGATAGCCAAGTTACGTCCCTTAGGCTGGGCGAGTACGCCTTGCACCCGATGTAAGGGATGCATGCCACCGAGGAGAGCGTCCAAAGTCATGGTTGCCTAGCGACCTTCGCCGATCGACAGGGTTGCGCTCTTGCTGGCATCCAACTGCCTGGCAATCACAATCACCGTTGGCATTGTTGGAGGCCACGACCACGGCGGGACCCATGACGGTGTCCTCCATGACCTCTTTGAGTTTTTCCTTGATGTTCCTAATCACCGCAGGAGCCAACCGTCGGAACCATGTCAGGCAATGAAGTGGAAAAGGTGGCAGTTAGGTGCCTAGCCTTCAGGATGGGGGACCCACCTTAGGAGGTGAGTCCAGATCTCCTACCACTGGTGGTCGACGGCAGGTTATTGTTAGAGTTCGTGGTGGGGACTAGAGAATGTGCGCCTGGGTAGCGGCACCTACAGCAGCCAAATGGGTCGCCACATCTTGCTGCCATTTCCGTTCAACCTCCTCTCGTGCCTGGGATTGCTTGGTCATCTCATCCACCCGACGGGGCACAAGCACCGCTGGCTTGTGGAGCCCGAAGCACGCAGGCGGGAAGAACATGCCATCATCGTTGGAATTGGCAGAAGAAATGCACTGAAGGATGGAAAGAATTTTTTCCTCCAGACGCCTCCGCCATTTCCTCAACTTGGCATCGGTGAGCGAAATCACGCCATAGCATTGCTCCAGAGAAGCCTTGCTCACTTGATCCTTCAGAAGGTTCAGACTCGACTACTTCGGTGGTGGGAAAAACATACTATGGGTAGCATTGCTCTAGAGAAGCCCTACTCGATCCTCTAGAAGGTTCAGGCTCGGCTACTCCAGCGGCGGGGCAAACATACTCTAGGTAGTATTCACCACCAGGAGACTCCTTCGGTGTGGGAATGGTTCATGGGGCATCATCGGCAGAGAAACTACCGGTGACGGCGCCCCATGCGGGGTAGCTTTCTGCTGGACTCCATGTCGTCGGTTCGGGACCGATACATGTGGAACCGTTGGGTGACGGATACTCCCCTACGGAGGGCGGTGCAGGGGGACACTGGCCGGTGAGATGCCGATGGGCTCATCCTCATCGCTTGATGGAAACTGCCTGAGTTGGAAACATAGAGGGGAAACTCCCGGCATATGACAACGAAGCCTTCATCCATGCGATCGGCATAGTCAGAAACATAAGAGGGGAAACTCTTAGCATATGATAACGAAGCCTTCGTCCATATGATCGGCATAGTTGGAAACATAGAGGGGAAACTCCTTAGGCGGTGCCAGTTGGAACTCCTCCATGACCGGCGTGGCAGACGTATCACCAAGGCGATCCTTGGGCTAAAAGCAGCCACACCCTATGGACGGTGCCAGCTGCCTACGACCAGAACTGTCATCCTGGAGATTGATCTTGCAAACTTGTAATATTGCAGAGAATCAAGTACCTACAACACTAGGATCACACACGGATAATAAGAATAAAAGTTCTCTATTGGCCAGTGGATGATGTACAGAGAGTATGTTGTTACAAGAGTATTTGTGCTTTCGATATGTGCTCTCTTCTTTCATTATGGCGCACAGGCCAGGCTTATATACTATGGCTACTAGCGGTTGCTTTTCTTCTTAGCACCAACTGCTATCGAGGCAGGAACTATCTAGACGTCCCCAACCGCCGAGGTTTATGGGATGACGCCACGTAGCGATGTCTTGATTGAAGGGTAGTTGTTTCTTCTGTGCACGTACAACTCACGCACAAGGATAACCACTCCCACGACCTCTTGTTGATCGGGGACAAGGAAAGGCTCTTGGGCTAAACAGCGTGTGCTGCACCTAGGAATTGGGTTTAGGCCTGTTACTGAGGGTAGTATATTCTAGGGCCCTTGGTCCACTATAAATAGTATATTTATCAGATTGACTTAATTCCTGATAAATCATGATCATGACCATGTCAACCATCGTCGCCAATCATACAACTTGAACCACAACAAAAATGAAACAGTACTGCAACATCATCAGTTATGGCGAGATTGAGGAGGAGGAAGCGCTCGTCTCGATGTCAAATTGCGGTCATGTCAATCAATGCCTCATTGTCGTTGATGCAGTTGCAGCAGTGCACCGTGAGACTGAGAGGGTAGATGAAGGCCTCAACGTTATCTATCTGACCCCGATACGAACGGAGTGTCACTGTGTTGATGACTGGGGTGGCTACCATGGCAATATGGATGTCATGTCTTGGGTCGGAGTTGATGTTCCCCATCTTGTAGTCTATGGGCTAGTTATTTTTGGCTTTTAGAGAGGTTTATAGGTCCATAGCAGCTCAAGCCAAAAAGAACTGAAAAATTCTAGAGTTTCTCTGGGCAGCCCATCTCCCATTTCCCGTCGGTGGAAAAAAGCTGGTCAAGACAGGCTTCCCGAGCTTCTCCTCCTCTCTCACTTACCCCTCCCTCCCATCCCGACTTCTTCCTCGCGCCTCTCCGCTCTCCCTCCCCGCGCCTCCCCGCGTCACCCGCGCCGCTCTCCCCACTCTCCCTCCCCGCGCCGCCCTCCCCCGCCTCGCCGCCCTCCTCCCCGCCTCGCCGCCCTCTTCCCCGCGCCGCCGCCGTGCTCCCTCCACCCGCCGAGCTCCCTCCGCCGCCGCCGAGCTCCCTCCACAGGACGTCGCCGCCGCGCCTGTCCACCTCCGCCGCCTCCCCACCTCCAGTCGCTTGGCGTCCACCCCGACCGACTCCGCCTCCGGCCCCCTCTACTCCAACGCCCGACCTGCTCCATCCCTCTGCTCCGCCTCCAGCCCCCCTGCTCCGCCTCCGGCCACCGACGCCGCAGACGGGCGCGGTGCTCCCGGGAATACGCCGGCGCCGGCGGGGCACGCGAGGTGTTCGACGGGAGGGTGGCCGCGACGCCTGGCGATGGTGGAGGTGGCGTCGAGAGCGTTGGGTGGCGGCGCCACCGCCACGGCAAGGCTGCCATCGAGAGGGTGTACAGGCGCGTCATGTCGTGTAGTTCTCCAGAAGCCGAAAAGAACTGACTGCAATTTTTTAGGGGCTTCTTTCCATCGCTGTTTCTGTGGGTAGAGAAGTTTTAAGCCGTTTCTGGAGAAACTTAAGCCGAAAGAACTGGCCCTATATCATAGCGGCAGACCTAAACCCTTGCATTAGCACTGGTATCAAATTGAACGAAAGGAGATTCACATACTAATTCCACTATAAACCGAATTCGATGAATTTGCGATTTAGTCGTGACGATTGCAAAAAGCTCTAAAACTTAGCACTATCAGTCGAACCAAATTGAAGGCCCCTTAGTAACGGCTTCTCCAGCGGCTTCTCCCAGAAGCCCCCCCCTCCTAGCTTCTCCCAGAAGCCGTCCCATCAAATTCGTCGGGGCTTCTAAACTAATCAATCCCCGACGAATTTAGAAGCCCCGATGAGTTTGACGGGGCGGCTTCTAGGAGAAGTTGGGAGAAGACAGCTTCTGGGAGAAGCCGCTGGAGAAGCCGTTACTAAGGGGGTCTGAATCCAAACAAGGACGGGAGGAGTAGTGTTGATGAATCTAACATATCGACGCTTCGAGAAGCCATCAGGAGGCAAGGGGCCGGGCTAGCGCAGGTGAAGGATGTGCGGGGGATGCAGCTGGAGGAGACAACGAGGGACTGCTGCAGGTACAGTAGTGAGGTGGCTGCCCGGCTGCCGGGGCGGCGAGGAGATAGGGAGTAGCCGGTGCCGATGGCTGTTGTGTTGTCGCGGACCCGGAGATGGGAAGTCGCCGCCATCACTGTGAAGGGAGTCGTTGCCACCGTCAGTTCCATCTCCCAAATGTTACGGCGTCAGTTTCGTCCACGAGAGAAACTGATGGTAATTTTCCGTAAATTTCGGGAACCAGGAAAGACAATCGGTGGAAGCTACGTACTGTCAATGGAGGCCAGAATCAACGACTGCGAGGGAGTTCGAGCAAAGAGTTCATCCAAACTATCGGTTGGAAGAGTTTTCCTTTTGGAAAACATCCCCGGAGAGTGGCATTTCTCCTAGTGCCACTCTAGAGATTGGACTTGTCATCTATGATTGTAATTTCACGCATGTTTCATCATTTAGTAACCATAACGTTACGAGAAACATCACTCTCAACCGTTCTATTTCTAATTTTTTGCAAGGAAGGATTACACGCCTATTTGGGTGAAAAAAAAGTACCTGCATACAATGACTTACTCTTCAACGAAGAAACCACCGCATGCTGTTCAACGGAAGAGATAAACCTAGAAAACTAATCTTTCACCTTATCCATTGTCCAGAGTGTCCTTTTCAGGTTGTTTCTGAACATCTTTCACCTTGTCATTTGTAGTGTATTTTACCAACGTATGGATGCCGTTCTGTTTATTAATCTACCGAACGCGCGTACGCGTTCGATCCATCAAGTTGAGATATGAGAAGAGGCATGTGCCATACGCAACGGCGACATTTGACGCGAGCATTTATGTGCCATGGTCACTAGTCAGCACTCAAGAAGTAGCAATTTCGACTGATTTGATGCAGCTGAGGTCGGGATCAGGGAGAAGTCGTAATCTGTCTTGACAAATCTCTGTGCTTAGAGTCCAGACATTTGGGCAAAATATCGTGTGATCGTGTCTCTGTATTCGATCTCTAATACACTATCTGTGATATCTGAATTTTTGGATTTATGCTTTTGTCCTCGCTTTCTGTGAGAATTGTTAACCGGCGAGGCTGACAGACTGAAATTCATTACATAGTAGTAGTAAGGGAACTATTGCGATTCTTTACAGTAAATTCATATATTTGCTCCAAACCCAAAATATATAATTGCCGGTAACATTTACTTTGCCTGAGGAATGCATCATATGATATAGAGGCTAGGATAATGACTTTCCATTATTAAAATTTTTCTTGCTAATTCTCAATTGTCTAAAAGATTTGTAAATCCTAAAATTACACATTATTTAGTTTAAAATCGTAGTCTTGAAAGTGTGTAATTTTAGTGAAAAGCTACTGCAACTCGTAGTCAATATGTTATATTAGAGTGAGATGGGAACAAGAATGATTAAAAATATTAATCTAAAATTTAGAAAGTGATTGAGAGTTAAAAAATTTAAACAACTAAAAAATAGATAACCTCATTAAAAATATCACCGGTACATTTGACGAAGGACGGGTAAAATATATATGTATGTAGGATACGTGTATTCGGCAGAAATTCTCCGAGTTGAGTCGTACTGTGAATTGTCATTAATGTGTAGTTATTCCCCAAAACACGAGAAGGCCATTTGCAAGAAATGGCCGAGCATATATTCTCGGGATCAAAATAATCCTAGCATCTGCAAACACCATGCCTAGATACCGCAGGTGATGACAAAGCAGGCAATCCTGCACTTGCTACGTGGCCGTCATCAGGAATTATTTCCGCGACACTTCTACGAAGTCTCGTCAGAACATAACATGAAATTTTATCCAAGGACTTCACGTGAAACGATTCAAAAGTGCCCTTGCAACTCTGCAAACAACTACTATTTTGAAATAGACACTGCAGGTGGCAAAAAGAAAAGAAAACGAGAGGAGAGGAGAGAAGAGCTGCTCCTATAAAGATACCAAACTTTACCGCGTGATGCACGTGTTACGGGAGATTGGCGAGTGACGACGAGTCGGCGACGACCTAGCAACGCAAAGGAAGAGTCATATGGTCTGGGCAAAACATGGAGGATTCCTTCGGGCTCTCGAGCTCAGGTCGCCATCATGTGCTCATCTTCCACTACTAGTTGCAAGCAAACCACACGTCTTAAGACCTAGGAGTTTACCTATCGCCCGGGACAAATGGACAATCGCAAGCAATCCAGCAAAATCCGTCGATCGGTCGACCTAGATGTAGATGTGATCGATGGCAACTGGAACAGACTCTGTTTTCGAACAGGCCGTGCATGTCAGCATCTGGAACTGTCCCAAGTGTTGCAACTTGTAGAAACTAGCAAGCATCTAGTGATGTTCATGGCAAGGATCGAAAGGTTGAATCTTCTTTGTAACGTTTGCCCGGAAATTTTTGGTTACTTTCATCAAACATGGAGATAAGTATTACTATGACAGATGGAATTTGGAATATTGGCGTGGCATCTTCCAATTTGTGTCACTGGAGATTTGGGGTGTCCATGTCGACAGACGGAAGAGGCCAGGCCATTGCCCTGTTCGCGATCAATCACCATCCCCACGAAGGCAGAGAAACGGGGGGGCTAGTTGGCCATGATTGAGTTTGGAACCGTGGACTTCAGAGTATTTCGTCATACTTATCAACTGAATTGAAGTGGTCGATCCTTTTTCAGCTGTGACGTGGATGTTCACTCCGTGACTACTACTATTTTCCATGGCGAATAGTTGTTCCGTCGAAAAAAGGCTTCCACTTAGTGTTTCACTTTCAGCTGAATCAAATTTTAAGACCAGGCAACATGCATGATGCACTCCAATTAATAAGTAGACATCCATGAGAAGAGAGAGAGAGAGGGAGGGAGGGAGAGAGAGAGTGTAAAACCAGTAACATTAAAAGTTCAGAGTAGACATGAACAGGCTCTTTTCTGCATTTCTGCTATAGCACCCTACCGAGTATAGGCAATACTATGGGCCATGGCTGGCATCTTTGCATTTCGTTCTCCTTGTTCTTTTCAGTCTCTTCGCTCCCATCAAGCCAACTCCGGGTCCTCCGTACTCCACAAAAATCCCATGCCCGCACACAAGCATAAATCTCGTCTCTTTCACTTAAAGAGTACATTCCAAAACGCATGCGGCCACGGCCCAGGTACGAAGGGCTCGTAGGTCCAAATAAATCACAAGTCATCTCTAAGATTTAGCTTATAATGGCTTATTCTTTTAAAATTCTCCACATACTAAGAATGCTAAAAAATAAGGCTCTCGGACTTTTTCAAGAACCTCCACCTACACTTATAAAAAATTACAATCAATTGTTACCTGGTATATACTGCGAGGAACTCTTCATTTTTTTTCTTCTCCACTATGTTACTATCTGCTCTCTTCCACCTGATCCAACCTGAGCACTTGACGCAGCCACTCTTGCTCCTTCCTCCACTCCCGCCGCCAACCTGGTGAAAGAGCATTTAAGCCCTTAAATGGTTTTGATGGTCAATGGCAACTCAAACTGAAATCTAATGTTTACAATGAGTGTAAGCAGGATGAGTAGGTTCCAGGAAAGGATGACCATCTAAAAGTACAAAGGTGGTTTCCAGAACAAGGAGATAGCTGCGCTAGGCAGCTGTGCCACAGCTGTGAAGAAGCCGGTGTTATGCAAGGAGTTGCAAGTAAGGTGATGATGGCTTGATGCGTCAAGGGTCGTGACTACAGTTGGTGGAAGCTGAAGCCTAGGTTTGCTAGTTTTCTTGAGTTCTTAGGAAACACATGTACTACTAAGAAGGATGAAGTAGCAATGATTTTTTAGAGTTCCTTTTGCTCAATGCTTAGAGTGTTAAACAGTGGCACTGATGCCTTGAGGTCAGTGGCCCTGTAACAACAGTTTTACACAAGTGTGAAACTAGGTTGTGCTAGCACACTGCTGTGCTAGCTTCCTAAAACCCTAGAGCCAAAGTTACCTGTGTGGCACAGCTGTGTCACAGGTGAACTACCGCTCTATAATTCAGGTACATCTCTGTGCCAAGGGAGAGCTTGTAAATGCTAAGGGAACTGCACTGCAATAGTCTGCCTGCCAAGTCAGAAGACTGTTGGAGGTTCTCTCCTAAGAAGGTATCAGAATTAGTGTGTGCGCTGATGGCATGTAGTGTGCCAAGATCGGACTGAGTAGTGATGCTACGTCAGTTAGGGTATCACCTGTGTCAGCCTCTGGTGACACAGGTGTCGGTCTGCCTGAGCCGGTTACCATTGTGTGTCGTGATTAGCTGTGTCACCGATGCCTGTCACCGGTGACCCACTTAATCCTACGTGGCATGAGTGTAACGGTCAGGTGCCTGTGGACTCTATATATAGAGGACCAGGGGAGGTCTCAGACCTCAACCTTTGCCAAATCTCTGCAATCTATTTTGACCGTTGCAAACCTCTTTTCTCCTGAACAGAAGCAAACCTTCCTAAATCTTAGTTCAAGTGAGAGTTAGAGCTTTGAGCAGTGAACACTGGTTCCTCCAAGAGTTGTTGTTGCAGATTCTTTCTTGGAGTGTCTACTCCTAGACGGGTGTAGGAGTTGCTGTGACCACCCAAACTTGTGTGGGCTGGTGCAGTAGTTTGTGAAGGTGATTGAAGTCTACCTGCTACAAGGCTAAAGGACTTTCACAAGCAAGAGAAAGAGACCTGAAAACTCAGGTACTCGGAGAACAAGTACGATTTAGTGCTGGCGATCTCTTCGGAGTAGCCTCTCCAACGGAGACGTACCATCTCTGAAAAGAGTGGGAACTTCGGTGAAAAATCCCTTGTTTCTCTGAGCACTTTATATTCAGTACTTACTTGCTCATCTGATTTGCATGCTTACGTGATTCATTGTCATATTCAATCTAGCTGTAATTCTTTCTCATTGTCTGTGTTCATCTAGCTGTGTCACAGTTGTTGTATTGCTTATCTTATGTCTGTGCCAGTTATTTGTTACACAACCATCTGTCTTATTCATCTGTTTAGGGCTTTCTGTTTACCTGTGTTAGCCACCTGTGTGACAGCTGTGTGTTAATTTACATATCAAATTCTGCCTGAGTAGTTGACCTGTCACGCAGCTAACTCATCCCCTAAACCTGTTAAGCCTTAATCTTGATAAAGAGAAGAATTTGTTTAAAATTGGTTAGCCTCCTATTCACCCCCTCTAGTCGGCACCTACGATCCTTTCACCTGTCACACGCTTTGTGCCGCCAGCTTGCGTCACGCCTCCTCCCGCCCCGTCCCTCCCCCTCTAGATTCGGTCGGCGAGCTCCTCCTATCGCCACACCGAGAAGCTTCACCACCGGACATGTTCCCCTCACGTCGACATCAAGCTCCTGCCACCACCGAGCCCTCCAATCATCACCGACTCCCTCACACCTATTCCCAACTCCGCCTCCGCCCCTCCCCCTCCAGATCTAGTCGACAAGCTCTATCACCCGAAGGCCACTCCCTCTTGTCGCCGAGCCCCTCTTGCCGCGCCTACTTCCTCCCACCTCTGAGCCTACCGAGCTCGTAATGGATGAAGCTATTGCACAAATTTACATCTTGAATGTCTAAATTTGTTAATTATTGCTTGATTAGTTGTGTATATGCTTATCCAATTTGGGGGTGTGACATGGATTGTTATATATGTGCTAACCTATGCACATTATACATAGCTTAACTTGCTCAACACTCACTGGTCAGTGGCTATCAATTTGACCCATTAGTTTGAAGTTGCATTAGTAAACCTAAACGAGGAAAAAGAGAAATTAGTAAATGACATTAGTTGTCAAGGAAGAAGTCCATCAGTTTTAGTTCTAGTGTTTATTTGATCCTAGCCTTTTGGGTCCATGAGAAACATAAACTGGTGTTCTCATTGATGCGTGTAGTTAAGAAGGGCGAAGAGTTTCTGATTCAAATATGATACAAATATAGGTTTTGCTGTGAAAAGAGCAATTATCGTTGAAGTTAATATTTCCAAGTGTTTTACCAACTTTCGGAATCACTGAGTAGTGAGCATCATATGTATGTATGGAATTTTTTGTACAATTGTAAATGAGCAATCTATCAATTAAACAACAAAGAAACTCAGGAGTATTTCAAATTTTATGCCATTTATCACAGACAATAAGCTAATAAGCTCAAAACTATAAACCCTTTCAAACAAGTAGTTAGAAATAAGGCGGCTTATCCTCACCAGTTTATTTGAAATTTATCTGGACAACTGATTCATATACAAATTGAAGCCATTACACAAAGGGCCTATGTACACTTGGATTGTTTCTTGCACCTCATGTGGCGGGAGGCCGCTACCCGGACACGCCGCCCGAACCACCGGTAACCTCCAAACTAACGGCTCAAACTTTACGGCCTATGTCCACCAGTCGCCCAATGCCGAACAAAAAACCGACACGGCGAAGCACTGCACCCACCCACGCACGCACCGCGCCGGCGTCGGCATCGGCATGAAGAGCTCGGCATCCGACGTGGACATGGAGCTGCTCAAGGCGGTGGCGCAGGCGTGGTACGCGCACTCGGGCAACCCGCGGCCGTCGCGCGCGTCGGGGGACGACGACGGCGCTGGCGTGGGCGCGCGCCGCGGGGGAGGCGGGGCCGCCCCGCGCTACCGGCCGTCCCGGTTCAAACTGGAGGCCGACGCCGCGGCGGCCGCGCCGCAGAGCAGCAAGTCGTGGGACTTCGCGCAGTCGCTGTGGGACGCCTACGAGCTCGTCACCATCGCGCAGAAGATCGAGTCCAGCCTCGTCGTCGCCGACCAGCTGGCCGCGGACTCGCCGCGCTCCAGCGCCGAGGAAGGCGGCACGCGTGGAAGAGGGAAGCGGGCGAGGGAGAGCAGGCGTAGCCTGAGGAGCCTGTTCCTCCGGTCCTCGTCCAGGAAGTTGGGAGGAATCAAGCAGCTAATGCTCTCTCTTGTCTCTCCATAACAATACTTACGCAGTATCCTCGCGAATTTACACAGCTATGTACATTGCAAGTGTTAAAAGCTTCCTCAAGCACACTATTTCCATGCATTCAGGGTAAAAAGCATCAGCAGAATACAAATATAGAGCAAACGAAGCTCCAGCGTAATCCAGAATCACATTGTCAATCAGATTTCGACTACGATAATATGATGTATCTCCAATCAATCCATTCAGTCAGCAATGATGACAAGGAAAATGAAATCCATCACAGGGACGCACCAAATCCTGATAATTTGGGTGATGACATCCAACATCCTAACACCACCACATGAATGGCATAACAAGTGTTTTGCCAGTAAAGGAAATAGGTACCAGGTGCTGACACATCAGTTCACTGCAAACCCCAGGTTCTCACATCTGAGCCTCTCCACTGAGGGTAGGGTGATATGCACCATCAGAAGGAGGATGTGGTGCTTGCTCGATGACGGTAGTGGTTCTGCCACTTGTCTGAACCTGCCCAGCAGGAAATCCAGCGATACCGTCCATGTTGGCAGCATTAGTTGCTGGGCCATCAATCACCGCCACTGTGTACTGAGGTGCAGCATAGGCAACAGGATAGTAGTGTAGGGCATTCTGATCATAACCTCCAGGTTAGCCAGGATAGTAGGGGATGGCATTCTGATCATGATTTGCACCTGGGTAGCCAGCATATCCATAGCTTACACAACCTGATGACACGCCATTGGATTGATGTCCACATAAGACACAGCATAAGCAAAAGGCCAAGCTTGAGTTGCTTACTGATATGCTGCTGCAGGGAAATAAGCATATGGACTTGCATAATGGTAATTGACGGCAGATGCAGGCGGAGCTTGTGTCTCCCCAGATTGACCTGCTTGAGTTGTCTGCTGATATGCCGCAGGGAGATTGTTATATGCACTTCCACAAGGGTCCGTGCCTGCTGACAACTTGAGCTTGTGCCATCCCAGACTGACATGCTGTTACTTGCACTGCCGTGGCCCATCCTGCAGCAGTTTGTTTCAAGAATCAGGTGCCCTCTCATAAATAAGAATCATATGCTAAGGATAACAGATGAAAAGGGGAACTTTTTCACAAGGACTCATTGAATTTATCACCAATGCTTAACAAACCGCAGCTCTTTTTTGTAAAAGGAAAAAAAACACTAATCATTACATATTTGGTCACAACTTTCCGAAGGAATTGCAAATCTTGCTCAAAGTTGGAAAATTTTGCGTTCTGACTAATCTATGAAATTTCAAATGATGCCCACGACTACGTGAACAATAGCATTAGCACTCAACATCACATTAGGACACAATAACAACAGCACGACGTTGTATGTGTGACATGTGTCAAAAAAGGGATTGACACGGTAAAGGCAGACCTATTTCCAGAATGTTAGGGGCAGTGCAGAAAGTAAAAGCATGTTGGAAGTTGGATCATGAACAAAGAAGAGAAATATGTACTGGGACTTATAACTTAGGAACTTAATTCAGCACTTGGGCACCTTCCCTGTCAGGTTCTCATATAATTTGGAGCAGGGACAAAATAGCCCACTTTTACTAGAAGAGAATAAGAAAATGGTGCAATCCTTTTTCCTGGCCATACTTCACCGCAAGACATATCCAAATCTTAAAAGTGGGTAAGGAAAAATACCTTGTGCTCTCACTTCAGCATTTTGCACTTCCGCATGTAACTTGTCAACCTGCTTGGTCATGGCTATAAGGCTCATTTCCATTGTTTTCATCTGCTCAACTTGCTTGGCGTTTATGTCTCGACTACACTCAAATACAGATCTTTTGCAGAAATAGAAATAGGCAACAGATTAGCAACAATCCCATATGCTACCAAAACTTAAGTTGATATGGAAAGTGACAAAGGGAGGGAGTATCAGATCACAAACAGCACGGACTGATACTCTTTCTGCAACCCATCTAGCTCAGCATGCAATTCAGGGTAACTTTTGTTGCCTTCAGACCTTTTTCTGCTTTCACTAGTTCTACAGTCAGCTTCTGCAGCTCAACACTTAACTCCTGTTTTTCAGCACGGAGTTGATCTGCCTCAAGATGCACTTGCAGTAGTTCCTTCTTCGCTGCAGCTCCAGCACGTATTTCAGCCTCCATTTTTCTGATCTTCCCCACCAGTTCGCTCATTTGCATAGGTGAGCTCGAATCATTATATTTCTTTCTCAGTATTATCAAGATCCTGCCTCAAAGTCTGATGGCCTGCTAGCAGTCACTGATTCTCTACGACCAGGTTTTGTGTATCGGCATCCTGCAGTGCACACCCTGTGTTCCATCATCTCCAATACAGATTGAGGCTCCAAATATTGAAGACGAGGAACGCCTGCAAAAGGGAAGGGGCCATGTCGAGTCAGCCCTAAACCTTGATAGCCCGTCCATCTAACTGTTCATGGCGAGCCATTATTCCCAAAGAGAAAATCAAGTAACTGAAGGCTGGAAACCAAAAGCTGCTCTGACACTCCTGAAGCACAGCAATGGTGATTAAGAACAGCTATCACACCATGTTCCTATCAAAAATAAAGACCACATGAACACAATAGGTAATCCACCTCAGCACAACATTTTTGATCCGACTAGAATTCCCTATATCAGCAGATTCCAAAATTTATACATTGAGAAAACAAATCAAAACATCAGCTCATAGATATGGGCTCAAAATGCCGATATGCCTAGCATATAATCAAGGGTAGGGTTCACACACAGATACACTATATACTCTCCCAAAACAAACATGCTTGCTTTTCTGTCCTAAGGAAAATAAAATGATAAAGCCGCTCCCTTGCAATTATGCTTGTTTGCACTGTTTTCATACAACGAGAATTTTTGCATTTAAGGTCAAATGACGCTGATGTAAAGGACAAAAGATGGTACCTGACGATGTTGTGGTGGAAACTAACGACGCTAAAGGCGGAAAGATTGGAGGGATTTGTCATCAGACAGCAATGAGGCACGCGGAATTGGATGTGAGGGATCTGTCACCAGACAAGCGCTGAGGCGGAAAAACTGAATTTCCAGGATCTATCACCAGACAACAACACTAGGGCCGCGGGATTGGATCTACGGGATATGTCACCAGACTACACTAGGACGGCAGGATCGGATCGAGAGATCTTTCTCGAGGTGCGGTGACCGGAGGGAGGGGGGCAAGCGCCAGGGTATCAAGCTTTGCACGACTTGGTGTTGAAGTCGGAAAGTCGGATTTATAGTTCTCAAAACTTCCCCAGTTTGTTTGTTTGATTTCAAATTGGATCTAAGGATCTGACATGAGATGTGGGAACTGGAGGAAGGGAAGGCGGGGAGCAAGTTGCAAGGCTTCAAGCTTTGGCCGAATTTTCCCAGCTGGCTTTATCTCGAAATATTCCCCAATTGGTTTTCTTGATTTTGGATTGGATCCAAGAGCGGATACGATGTGCGGTAATCGGAGGGACTGAGGGAGGGATAACTAGGTAGAGGCGATAAACACTAGAATAATAATGGGGTACAATCCTAGTATGTTTGCCTTCTGATTTAGGAATTTGGTAAATCGATCATAATCCCCTGCCCAAAGAAATATATATTGTGGTCTTGTGGAAACCGCTCGAATAAAAGTATGGATTTTGGATATACTCAGCATTTATCAGAAGATATTCAAAGCTTTCTCGGACTCAATTGCGTAATGTATTAAACCCTCATAAAAGAATCCATGTAGCTCTGATAAGACATGTCCTTACCTTTCCTTACAAAGATAAATCAAGCCAATATTTTGTCTAAACTAGTAAGCATGCCATGAAATCCATATCAGTAAAAAAAAATACAATAATATAACAGAACATTGTCTTACATATCAAATGCATATCATTCTTCCAAAATTATTGCCTATCATCAAATTTATGTAGACATGTAAATAATTTTTGTACACATGTAATTGGGGTCAAAATGAATGTCACTGGCCCATGTATTCTTATAAGAGAACTTGTACTTTCTAGAATTGCACAGAAGTTTCCTATAGCAAAATGCAAGCAACAAGAACCTCATTTGGAAAATTGGGAAAACAAACTTCATTTTGCCATGGCAACAATCCTGGAGCCCCCAGCTAGCTAGAACAATAAGGAAAATTCCTACACATCAGCTGCATGGAAACTAATTAAAGTGGAAAATGTAAATGATAGAAAAAAAAAGACACTGATAGCAGTACTTTTAAAGGGTGAATTTTTCTAACATTGGGATGTATAATTACTTCATTTCCAATCACCTGACAGATTGAAATTGTAGAGCTTGTAGCTATTATGCATAGATAAAAGGATCTATAGTATTTGCTTATTTGATACACATTTGGATGGACAAAAATGACTGGTGTTAACCAGTTCTCCCAAGCAGCGAAGATACCACTTAGGTCCAACAGTTTGATCTCAATCAGGGCCGGCTCTGGGCCTAGGAGGGAGGGGCGACCACCTAGGGCCCAGGCCTGGGAGGGGCCCAGGATCGCATCTATACACTGCCTGCCCAACCATGCCTGAGGCCTGAGCCCAGGAGGGGAAAGAACGCAGCCCAGGAGACCTAGCTAGCAGGCAGTCTGCTCAATGCGTGGAGTCATTCTGGGCTGCAAAAGCTAGCTAGCTTTAGCCAATTAGCCGTTGGTTGAACTGGCAGGAAGAGGAAAAGAATTGCGATCGGTCTGCGGCACGGACGCACGGCATCGCCCGTTAGCGTAATCGCGTTTCGTGATCTTCGTCTTCGTGGGTTCGTCTCGAAGCCGCCTCGACGGCGCCAGCGCCTCGCCGCTCCTCACGTCACGTCCGCGGCCGCGAGGCACGAGCTCGTCGCTCTCTTGGCCTCTCGCTCTCGTTCCACGCACCTACAATCGTACAGTTGCGTCTATCATCTTCATCTCCTTACCAATACCACCGATTCGCCGAAGCGTTAGATGTTAGGGTTCTAATTTCTAAAATTCTAATTCCATGTATTTACTTTCCTTCACAATTTTAGGTGTTATAATGTTGCCTAAGAAGCATTTGTCGGGTGCTGAGAAAAGGAAAAAAAGAAAACGAGGCGATCAATTAATTGAATCACAAAGGGGTGCTCTAAATAAGTTCTTTTCAACTTCAAGTAATGTTGATGTCAATGAAGATCAAGGGCAGGAACCTGATCCCGAGCAAGAACATGATCATAATTTAAATGCAGATGTTGAGATCAATGAAGATGCTACATGGGAGCAAAATTTAAATGCAGAAGTTGATGTCAATGCGGACAGAACGGGGGAGGAAAATTTGCAGCCTTCAACTGATACTGAAAATCCAAATGGTGATGCACAAGAAGATTCTCTTTTATCTATCTATGATCTCAGAACATGAGATATTCTTGACAATAGCAAAAGGGATATTTTAATTGAAAAAGGACCTGTGAGAGAACCGAATCTGGAGTTCCGTAAGGATGACCTTGGTAGACATTTTTCATATGCTTATTACTCCAGAAAGTTAACTAATGGTGAAGTTATTGATAGAAAGTGGTTGGTTTACTCTAAAGATGTGGACAAAGTTTATTGTTTTTGTTGCAAGTTGTTCAAATCAAATCAGAGCAAGTCTTTGCTAGCATCTGATGGATTGAGGGACTGGAAGTGTCTGAGTTGGAGACTCAAAGAACATGAGAGCAGTGTTGAGCATTTAACAAACATGAATACATGGAATGAACTTAGGTTGAGGTTAAGCAAAAATCAAACAATTGATGATGACATGCAACGGGAAATTGTAAAGGAAAAGGAGCGTTGGAGACAAGTTTTGGTAAGAATAGTTTCTGCAGTGAAGTTTCTTGCAAAACATAATTTGGCCTTTCGAGGATCAAATGAGAAGCTATATCAAGATAATAATGGTAATTTTCTGGGCACGGTTGAAATGATTGCTGAATTTGATCCTGTGATGCAATAACACATTAGGCGTATTCAAAATAATGGAATTCATCATCATTATCTTGGCCACAATATTCAGAATAAGTTAATTTCAATTCTTGCTGATGCTGTGAGAAAGGTTATCTTAAGGATCATCAAGGATGCCAAGTGTTTCTCTATTATCTTGGATTGTACCCCAGATGTGAGCCATGAGGAACAAATGACTCTAATTATGCGTTATGTCAATATGTCAAGTAACATTTCGAGAGTGGGGGAGTTTTTCCTAGAGTTCTTAAAGATTGATGACACCTCAGGATTGGGGCTTTTTAAGGTATTGATGGATACATTGGGTTCTCTTGATTTGAACGTCGCTGATGTGAGAGGTCAAGGTTATGACAATGGTTCCAATATGAAGGGAAAACACCAAGGTGTTCAGAAGCGTTTGCTTGAAATTAACCCCAAAACATTATATATGCCATGTGCATGTCATAGTTTGAATCTCACTCTTTGTGATATGGCGAAATCTTGCAAACAAGCTATTACATTCTTCGGTGTTATACAACGGATATATGTATTGTTTTCACGTTTTACTAAAAGGTGGAAGATTTTGCTTGATAATGTTTCAAAACTTACTCTCAAACCTTTGTCTAATACTTGTTGGGAGAGTTGAATAAAGAGTGTGCAACCTATCAGGTACCAAACTCCCCAAATAAGATCAGCATTGAAGGAATTGGAGGAGGCTTCTACTGATGACCCAGCAGCAGTAAGTGATGCTCAATCTTTGGTTAGTGCACTTGAGAATTTTGAAACTTTAGTTGGTATGGTTGTCTGGCATGATATTTTATTTTCTTTTATTTTCTGTAAATATGGTGAGCAAAAAGTTGCAGGAAAAGATTGTGTGCATCGATGCTACTCTCAAACACATTGAAGGGGTCATCTCATATTTTCAAAAGTACAGAAATGAAGCCTTCGATTCTAGTATTGAGATTGCAAAAGCCATTGCATCCGATATGGACATAGAACCAAAATTTCCTACAAAACGTCAAAGTAAAAGAAAGAAGCATTTTGATGAAACCAATGATCAGATGAAGAAATACAGCTGTCAGCTATGGAATCCTTCAGAGTTACTTACTTTCTAGTCATTGGTGACGCTGCAATTGCTTCATTGACTAGTCGATTTGAGCAGCTGAAGATATTTGAAAAGGTGTTTGGTTTCTTATTCAATTCAAAAATCTGAAGTCCTTGGATGATAGTAATCTATGGAGATGTTGCACTACTTTTGCAAAAGCTTTTTCTCATGATAACTTGTCTGATGTTGATCTTGATGATTTTTTCTCGGAATTAAAAGTGCTGCAAGTAACTTTGCCAGATGATTTGATGTTAGCGCCTGAGATTCTTCAGTTTGTTACAGCTATGGATTGCTACCCAAATGTCTCTGTTGCCTATCGGATCCTCTTAACTGTACCTATGACTGTAGCCTCAGCTGAAAGAAGTTTCTCTAAATTGAAAGTATTGAAAAATTGTTTGAGGTCAACTATGTTACAAGAAAGATTGAATGGCTTGGCTATGTGCTGTATTGAGAAGGATATCTTGGACAACGTTGATCTTGATATTGTCCTTAATGACTTTGCAACAAGAAACGCTCGAAGAAGCTTTTTTGTGAAGCACTGAAGCATTCATGTCGATGGAGTCATTGGAATTTAGTTCTTATTTGAGGTAATCATACTAGCAGGCCCTGCATACTAGTTCTATTTTGCTATTCTTTTAGTCTTTCTGTCGTAATATGACATTGCTCAACAATTATTATTAGACATCTCAAACTAAGATTGTGTGGTTGGAAGCTAACTCTTAATACTTTGCAAGTGAAGTTAGATTTATATGCATATATACCTATATACACATACATATATATAGCCTTAAGGGCTCATGTCGTCGACTTCGCCCTAGGGCCCTCCAAAACATAGGGCCGGCCCTGATCTCAATCAACTAGCACCGTTGGTTTTGTCAAATGGACGGAAAAGGAAAAAACAGTTCCTGTCAATCCATCACTCATCAATGCCATAACATGAGGGGTGAGATGCGTTTAGCATGCGTACCATACCGTGGTTCACCAGCTCGCCGTGCGTAGCCGCCCCTTTTCTGGAGCACACGCGCACAGCTCCATAACACCATTGCGGCGCTTGATACAGCAGCCCACGATATTAGCAAACAATAGGAACTCGACAGGTGATCGGACTGGCTAGGCATTTGGTCGAACAGCGCGAGGGCGTCGACTGTGCAGTTGTACCACGGCCGTGCGGGGCACCGGGGGTGGAGCTCGATGAGGTCGGTGACCGCGTCTGGAGGGAGTGGCATCCACGGGAGTGTGCGAAGGAGAATGTGTAGGGGGCAGGACGCCGAAGGGGAGCGCGATCGCCAGGCGAGGAGGTCGGAATCCGGAAGGGGAGTCAATTGGGGAAACTGGGCGGGAACTGAGAAAGGATTGGATGTCTGGAACTCTGGACGGAGTGGACGGGCATGTAAGGATGCGTTTGGTTGAAGGGCAGCCATGGATGGGTTGGATCCATCCAGATTTGCAGGGATGAGATGAGTCAATTTTCTGTTTGGTTGTATAAGTGGGATGAGCTATTTTTTTATTTGGTTAGAAGGATAAGAGATGGATGGGATGAGCCAAAATTTTGTTTGGTTGATGGATGGTGAGGTGTGATGACCCCCTGTGAGAAGGGATGAGATTACCCCCTCTATGTATAAAATTGCACTGATATACATTGATATGCTTTTCTATGCGGATTTTACATTCATTTAAGAAATTGAACATGACTTGTAACATACAAGGTGATTAGTACGAAATATATCTTTAAAAAAGTGTGCAATACATGACAAATTTCAGTGGCATATATTTTATAAAATTTGAGCCATCACAAATTGGCACATGCGGCAATGTCATCACCATCTTGACATCTTGCTTCAAACTAAAGATCATGAATAAATTTCAGCACACATGGAACAAGTTTCAGCACATGGAAACTGAGAAGAGACACAAACACATGATCATATAGCCACAAACATGGACATGTCAAAGGACACGACTCCTACTATTCTCATTTTGGAACCCATTTGGACAATTTCACAACCCAGCAGAAAAAGTATCCATCTCCTATAGCAAGCCATGACAAATTTCAGCACAACTCCACATATGTAACTAGAAGTTATACATGCCATAATCTCGAAGCACAAGTCATACAACCCAAAATGACACATAAGGCATGAAAAATGACACAAACCATAGTTAAATGTTTTTGGTTGGTCACAAAAGCATGTATAAACCCACGGTTACTTGTTTTTGTGGGAAGCAAAAGAGGCCATGTCTAAACCCATGGTTACTTGTTCTTGTGGGAAGCAAAAGAGATCATGCAACAAGTCATGAAACCTTCATCTCTTCATCCATGGAAGTGAGTGCTAACATACCTAGCCACCCAAATAAGCTTGTTATCAAAATCCAACGAGTTGAAAGCCCTTGCAATCCGAACATTCTCAACTAAGTAGGCATAGTAATGAGACAGATGAGCCATCTCAAAACCAGGAATGTTCTTGATGTTCTCCCAAAGACCCTCGGGCAACTCATCAACGACGCTACCGGCCTTCTCTATAGCCATTGCAAGTCTTTCCCCAACAGCCCTAAATGTTGCTATCACTCTATCTTCATGCTCACTTGCACATGTTTTGGGCCTCTTTGCTTTTGAGGCCGAGGATGCACCATCATTTGTTGATTGTGTAGCACCATTATCATTTCCGGCTTCATCATCATCTTCAATTTCAGTTACTTCTGTAGCTAAAGGTTCATTTGATCCCTTTGCATACTTCCCTGTAGCTAAACTATTGCCAAATATTGTAGCCATCTCTCGGTAATGCTCAATAGGTTTGTTTAGATAATCATCATCTCCTTTGTGAGTCTAGCAAGAAATATATATCAATGGAAGATATATTAGACAATATATACGCAAGTAAAAGGACACTTTTAGCAAAGTAAATAATAAATCCAGCAATAATACCTTGATATGCTCTGCAATTTTCTTCATCCCAAAGTGCACCACTCAAGTTGTTCTTAAGTCTAATTATCTTTTGCCACTTCCTTTTCCATGTTCTAACATGGTTACCAATCTGATCTCCAGTCAAATTTAGCTTGAAATGATCATTTAAAGCCCTAGCACAAGCATTGAGGTGTACTTTCTTAAAGCCCGAAGAGGTTTTAGTTCCATTAGACACCACATCAGCTAAGTTGATAAGCATATAGGTAGACATCGAAGATGTCCACGAGACATGGCCTCCGCCCCCAGCTTGTTTCCCCAAGTTTTCCATAGTTAGAAAGATGCCCAATTTCCTAATGCAAATAGTAATTACTCAAGCAAGTATATTGCGAAGTAAAGTAAATTCTAGCAAGTATATTGCGAAGTAAAGTAAATTCCAGCACAAATAAAATAGTTCTTCACACATTATAAGTACAAATAAAATAGTTCTTCACACATTACAAGTACAAATAAAATAGTTCTTCAAACATTACAAGTACAAATAAAATAGTTCTTCACACATATTAATTTCCATAATGGTTTTGCCGGTCCTCCCACATTTGATCGGCAATACTCTGACGGAAATTAACCATGAGTGCATGTTCATTTGGTTGACCAATTGACGTCGATGCGGGATTTGAGGTCCAATCGGTCTCCGGTATAATAAACTCATCAATCCCATCATTTATAACCCAATTATGAATAATACAACAAGTCACAACAATGTCTACTTGAGTGGGAAATGGAAAGAACGGAGTTGCATCATCAAGGATCTTGAACCTCCTCTTTAATGACCCAAATGCACGCTCTACGGTCACACGAAGAGGTGAGTGCCTAAGATTGAACAATTTCTTCTCATTTTGCACGGGATTGTTCCCCCACTCATTTAAGTGCTACCTCACACCACGAAAAGGAGGCAAGAATCTAGGTTTGGCTCCATATCCGGCATCAACTAGGTAGAATTTTCCTAAATATGAGGCACAAGTAGGTGACATTGGTACGTATGAATGAATAGAATTGAAAAACTTTGCTACAAATTGACTCTATTACCTTGAGGGACATGTAAGCCATTTTGGCGTTCTAAAGCATCTCGTAAAACTAAGACATCATGTGCTGTCCCCTCCCAACCAGCCAAAACATATGTGAACCGAAGATCAAAATCTACTGCCGCCATCACATTTGAGAAGCATATGACTTGCTACCACGAAAAGAAGGCTCCATATCCTTAGAAACAGAGGCTCGTATATGTGTACCATCAATTGCTCCAATACAATCCTATTTAATGATCAATAAAACCCCAAAATATTAGAACCTACAAATCTTATAGCTAAAAACCAAAAAAAAATAGTTGTGTCAATCTCGTACCTTAAAGTATGGATCCCACCGTGGGTTCCCTTCTATTTTGGTAGGAGTCTCCAATGAAGGTGGCCTAATAAGTTCATTCCATAGCTCACCAATGGCATGGAGTACTAAATTAAAATATCGACTGACGGTTTCACCGGACCTATCAAAATTGGTGCCTACTAACCTATTCCTAAGGTTGTGCCCAATAGTGTTCAAAAACATCGCTACTTGCTGCTCAACGCACATGTGTGTAGTGTCATGAAGCAAGTCACGATCTCTCAAAAGTTTACAAAATCGGAAGAAAGGTTCTTTTCCAAGCCTAAGCATATTTATACAAGTTGTATCATTCTTCCATATCTTATTGCTTAGATAGTCAATTCTCATCCTATCCCTGTTCTCTATTGGCCCATAGGAAATTCTTTCTCTCCTTTCTCCCCTCTTTCTTTTTCTAGAATTAATAATCAAAGCCATCATCGAAATTGTCATATACGCTGCAGCCCCAAAAATCAACATCTTTCTCTTTCGATCCATCTACAATACAAGATTGAAACAAATGTTCCATTTCAACATGGAGAAATATGACAAACATGAACAGAATGTGTATATATTTATAACCAAATTTGCATATCACATCCAAATACGGGAGGGAATAATTATAAATCTTTCAGATCTAGCAATGTAACCAACTATAGGAGGTCATAATCAAACACATCAACTTGTTATCAACCGGATCCAAAAATTCCACATTGCAATCAGGCTTAGGGTTTATACCTCACGATTTGGATTTGTAGCTGATGATGAATAGTACGGCTTCCCGCATATTAGGGGTATCCGTATGTAGGCTCCCGTAACTTTAGGAAGGTACAGCTTACCCGGGAAGGATCCCTGGAAGATAAGGTAACCCCTCTAGAGGAGGGAAGACTCCCCTTAGATTAGGAAGTCAATCCCGACATCTAAGGAGGCCGGAGTCCTACTCGGGCGTGAGTCCATGTCCAGTACGACCCCTGGAAACCCCCTATATAAGGATCAGCAATCCCATAGGGGAGGACAGGTCGCAGCAGATCCAGTTAGGTCAAGCTAGGTCTAACGAGTCGATCTAGTCACAGATCCAGCAGGCGAAGCTCTAGAAGACCCGCAATCTCGAAGGAGTCGAGCCCAGAGGATTAGCTAGGGTTAGTCTACGATTAGGCCTAGGATAGCTACTAACACACACCCCCATTGTAAAGCGTATTCCCGATCAATATATAGCAACAGGACGTAGGGTTATTATCCTGAGGGAGGCCCGAACCTGTATAAAAACGGCTGTCCCCTGCTGTCAGATCTCTTGGCGCTTGGGCCCTAGAGGTCCCTACCCCCCAGTAATCATCATCTCGCGAGTACCATAAGATCGCCGGTTCACCAATCGTCGACAGATAGCGCCGACCGTGGGGACCTCTCCGGACCAAGTCGTCGAGGAAAGATCAAAGTCGGCAGGACGCGCAACTAGGCGCGATCAGATCCCAGCGCCGTTCGCACAGTCCTCCCCGGTTTCGACCGAGGAGGAAGTAGCGAGCACGGCAGGAAAATCGGTCGCAATCTCACCCCGCACTGGGTACTCGGACCGGGGCTTCTACGACAACTTTGGCTCTATGGACCCGTACCCAGTGACGGATCGAGTTGACTTCGGAGAATACGCCCCTGGAGAGGACTCGGATTGCGAAGCTGACCACTTCAGAACCGAGTGCGCCAGGGCCTTTTGCGGGAAGTTGGTCTTGAATGACGACCCCCCAACAGGAACGACCAGCCCCATGGCTGGGATTTCTCCCGCTAATTCTGATCGTGAGAACGATCAAGACTTTACCCGCATCGTGTCCGATGAGGACAACGCGATGGAGTACGAGTACACGTCGTCCAGCCAAGGAACACGGATGGTACTCGCGATCAACGGCGGTCGAGAAGACCCCGAAGATCAGAATCTACCCGGGGGCTCACAGCCGTGCAATGCGCTGGCTGCCTCCCAAGTGGACGGAGGCTTGCCCGCCGACGGGGAGAGAACTCCTCGTCGGAACGGAGACCTGCCTGCTATGGGAGAAAGATCCCCCCCGGGAACGAGGGAGTACGTGTCCCGAACTGCTCGAAGACTTGCGGAAGTGCGCAATCTACTATCACAGCCTCCCGTAGCGGATCTATCCATGCCCGCGGGAGAGCAGTGGCTACGAAAGCTGGGGGCTGACCTCCAGGAGGCTCAGAACCAGGCCGAATCTTCTCGAGCACGATCGGTGGCCCGCAGCTCTACTCGGACAGATACCCCTCCGCCGTTGGGAGAACGGGATCAGGAGGGACGACACCCCAGAAACCGGTCTCCTCAGGAGGAGCAGCCGGTGGACCTCCGAGAACAGCTTGAGCGGCGCCGCCGCCAAAGGCGTCAGCACGATCAGCAACCTTCTCGGAGAGACCAAGTGCACAACGCCAATGCTCGGGGCCGTTCCTCGACCCCGAATAGCAGCGAGAACATACCTTATCGGGGATCCTTCAGCGGATGTCAAGCGCTATCCCAGGAACTCCGACAGGTATGCTGGCCTTCTCGTTTCAAGCCTGGTTCGCTTGAATCATACGATGGAACCACGAATCCCGTGGAGTTCCTCCAGATCTACACCACCGTGATTGAGGCGGCCGGCGGCAACGAGAAGGTAATGGCCAACTATCTTCCTACTGCTCTGAGAGGAGCTGCTAGGACATGGTTGGCGAATCTACCCCCAGGAACGATCCGTTCTTGGGGACAGCTATGCGACATGTTACTCGGGAACTTCCAGGGTACCTTCCCAAGACCTGGCCGGGTGGACGACCTATTCCTTGTCGTCCAACGACCAGATGAGACATTCTGTGAGTTCACGAAAAGGTTTAGTGCTGTCCGCAATACTATACCCGAGATAACGGACTCAAACATCATCCGCGCCTTCACTCGAGGCAGCAGGAACGAGATGTGCACGCACGATTTGATCATGCGGCCACCGAAGACCACCAGGCAGCTCATGGACCTGGCCGAAAAGGCTGCTTGTGCGGAGGAAACCCTGCGTTATATCAAGCAACAGCGGGGTGAGTCGACCAGCTCCCCCCTCCAGTCGAGGAGCGATTCGCGCAAGTCTAAGCGCAAGAAGAAGCCCTCCGGAGGGAACAAGGAGAAGAGGACCAGAACCGACGAGGTGATGGCCGACGTCTCCGAGAAACGCACCTGGAAGCCACGCCCCAAGGATAAACCTACAACATCCTCCGACAAGACGTCCAAACCCTGGTGTGACTTTCACCAGACGGACTCGCATGACCTGCGACAGTGTCGCATCTTCAAGAAGTACCTTCGGGAAGAAAGAGAGAGGTTCCGCGAGGAAAACCCTCAAGTCGCTAACAACAGCCGGGAGACAACTTCCGAGGACAGTGACTCCACTCCTGAGCCTTTCCAGGGGCATGTCAGAGCAATTGAGCACATATTCGGGGGCTCAACCTCTTATGAATCCAAGAGGCAGTACAAGGCGATCGCCCGGGAAGTTCTCGCGAGTGTACCGCGAGTCCCTCGAGCAATCAAGTGGTCTGAGGTAGCAATCTCATTCGACCAGACCGATTGCCCCAAAAACTGTGCTCGACCGGGACGGTACCCGATCGTAGTCGAGCCAACGATCAACAATTGCCGGGTGGGCCGCGTGCTAATAGACGGAGGGAGCTCCCTCAACATCCTATTCGCCAATGCCCTCGACGCCATGCAAGTACCACGGTCATCCGTACAGACGGTGACGCACGCTTTCCACGGCATCGTCCTGGGCTCATCGGCCACGCCGATTGGGCAAGTCACGCTCCCGGTTACCTTCGGTACACCGGAGAACTTCCGAACAGAGAAAATCCTGTTCGACGTAGTCGATTTCGAGACAGCTTACAATGCTATCTTGGGACGACCTACCCTGACCAAGTTCATGGCAGCTACGCACTATGCTTACCAGTGCATAAAGATGCCCGGCCCAAAGGGTGTCCTCACGATAAGAAGCTCCCCCAGAGAAGCACTTCTCTGCGACAAGCGCAGCCTCGACCTCGCAGAACAGCACCTACCCTCTACCCAGGACGCAAACGTCGAGGCTCCCGCCTCCACGTCATCAAGACCGCCTCCACGACTACGAGCAACGACTCCGGAAAGTAACCCCTCCAAGTCGGAGAAAAAGCCCCACGACTAAGTCGGAGCTGGGAGAAAAACAGGGCCTACCCCGGACAGGACAACAGTTCCTCGGGAGAAGTCGTCCGATCCAGGTCGCTCGTATTAGTGGTAAAAAGGGTCGCGTCCATTAGAGAGTCCAGTACAACCGCCGCCGGTAAGATCGTACAACCATCGCCTCCTCGTTGGCAGATTTCCGAAGTTGCACCAACACCAGCCTCAAGAGTCGCCAAGCTACGAACAAGTCAACGATAAGACGCTCCGGGCGCCGCCGTCCAGCACGCGCACTCAACAAAGTTCGGTCAGCAAGTCGTGACAAGAGGACGGGGGTCTTTGGCGCAACCGACGACAAGCCAAAGGAGGAGGGGACGGCTTAGTTTCTGTTCCTTAGTCTTTTTTTCCTTAGGGTTATTTTTCTTACAGTAGCCTGTAAAAGACACAGTTTTCTTAAATATTATAAAGTCCTTAGTTCAGTTTTCTCTCATTATCAACTCAGACTGCCTATCCGAGTTACTTCTCGACTAGTCAGTCGGGGGCTGGACAAGAATACGGTAAAGTCAAGATACGAGTACGAGTACTGACTTCTTCGACCCGCGCAAAGGAAAAGGGTCCTGCGCTGCAACTGTCAGGGACGCAAGGTAAACCCCTTAACGCGTTTGCAGGTGACAGGGGAGCCACTGAGCCCCCCACCTGACCAGACCTAAGGCCTGGTTGACTGAGCTCCCCAGTTCCGTAGCAATGTCCCCCGATCCCGGTGGAGTGCCGCGGTCGACGCCGTGACAGAGCACCGAGGTCGACGCTGCGTAGGAGCGCCGGGCTCGATGCCGCGACAGAGCGGCAAGCTCGACACAGACGTTGCGACGGAGCTCCAAGCTTGATGGAGACGCCGTGACAGAGCGCCACAATGGAGCGCCGAGGTTGACGTCGCGACGGAGCGCCAGGCTCGATGCCTCGTCGGACGCCACAACGGTGGAGTGCCGCGGTCGACGCCGTGACAGAGCACCGAGGTCGACGCTACGTAGGAGCGCCGGGCTTGATGCCGCGACAGAGCGGCAAGCTCGACGCAGACGCTGCGACGGAGCTCCAAGCTTGACGGAGACGCCGTGACGGGAGCGCCACAATGGAGCGCCGAGGTTGACGTCGCGACGGAGCGCCAGGCTCGATGCCTCGTCGGACGCCACAACGGTGGAGTGCCGCGGTCGACGCCGTGACAGAGCACCGAGGTCGACGCTGCGATGGAGCTCCAAGCTTGACGGAGACGCCGTGACGGAGCGCCACAATGGAGCGCCGAGGTCGACGTCGCGACGGAGCGCCGGGCTCGATGTCTCGTCGGACGCCGCAACGGTGGAGTGCCGCGGTCGACGCCGTGACAGAGCACCTGGCTCGATGCCGCGACAGAGCGGCCAGGTCGACGCAGCCGCGACGGAGCGCCGAGGTCGACGCCGCGAAGGAGCGCCGGGCTCGATGCCGCGACAGAGCGGCAAGGTCGACGCAGACGCTGCGACGGAGCCCCAAGCTTGACGGAGACGCCGCGACGGATCGCCACAATGGAGCGCCGAGGTTGACGTCGCGACGGAGCGCCGGGCTCGATGCCTCGTCGGACGCCACAACGGTGGAGTGCCGCGGTCGACGCTGTGACAGAGCACCGAGGTCGACGCTGCGATGGAGCTCCAAGCTTGACGGAGACGCCGTGACGGAGCGCCACAATGGAGCGCCGAGGTCGACGTCGCGACGGAGCGCCGGGCTCGATGCCTCGTCGGACGCCGCAACGGTGGAGTGCCGCGGTCGACGCCGTGACAGAGCACCGAGGTCGACGCTGCGATGGAGCTCCAAGCTTGACGGAGACGCCGTGACGGAGCGCCACAATGGAGCGCTGAGGTCGACGTCGCGACGGAGCGCCGGGCTCGATGCCTTGTCGGACGCCGCAACGGTGGAGTGCCACGGTCGACGCCGTGACGGAGCACCTGGCTCGATGCCGCGACAGAGCGGCCGGGTCGACGCAGCCGCGACGGAGCACCGAGGTCGACGCCGCGAAGGAGCGCCGGGCTCGATGCCGCGACAGAGCGGCAAGGTCGACGCAGAAGCTGCGACGGAGCCCCAAGCTTGACGGAGACGCCGCGACGGAGCGCCACAATGGAGCGCCGAGGTTGACGTCGCGACGGAGCGCCGGGCTCGATGCCTCGTCGGACGCCACAACGGTGGAGTGCCGCGGTCGACGCTGTGACAGAGCACCGAGGTCGACGCTGCGATGGAGCTCCAAGCTTGACGGAGACGCCGTGACGGAGCGCCACAATGGAGCGCCGAGGTCGACATCGCAACGGAGCGCCGGGCTCGATGCCTCGTCGGACGTCGCAACAGTGGAGTGCCGCGGTCGACGCCGTGACAGAGCACCGAGGTCGACGCTGCGATGGAGCTCCAAGCTTGACGGAGACGCCGTGACGGAGCGCCACAATGGAGCGCCGAGGTCGACGTCGCGACGGAGTGCCGGGCTCGATGCCTTGTCGGACGCCGCAACGGTGGAGTGCCGCGGCCGACGTCGCGACGGAGCACCGAGGTCGACGCCGCGATGGAGCGCCAAGCTTGACGGAGACGCCGTGACGAAGCATTGAGGAGTCGATGCCGCAGCATCGCTGCTTGCCCGTGGGTACCCCGGTGGCGTAGTCCCTTGCGATGTCGTGCGTGGTACTTGGTACCTTGCCTCCTAATCGAACAAACTTCGCGTCCCTCGGCGTGGCGGGTAGCGCGAGTAGTCGTCTTCTAGCCTTAAGCTTTTCTTCCTGTATCAAATAGTTAGGCACTTACTGCAAGAAGGGATTGACACGCGGCAACATGCGTACCGGGTCCTTGCCCAAAAAAGAAGCGAAACACTTAGGGATAGGCGCACGGCGACGTGTGCATCAGGCCTTTCTTGGCTTGCAAGACGGCTCATGCGGGGGAGTGACAATACTCGACTCACATGGGGGAGATGTTTCTTCCCAGCCAATGCGAGGAGGCCTTTTACTCGACTCGCATGGGGGACGGGCTGCATCCCGGCACACACGAGGAGGTTTGGGTGCTCGGCTCACGTGGGGGAGTTGCTTCTTCCCAGCCAACGCGAGGAGGCTTTGCGCTCGACTCGTGCGGGGGAGATGGGGCTTCCCAGCGCACACGAGGAGATTCAAGTGCTCGACTCACGCAGGGGAAATGGTTCTTCCCGGCCAACGTGAGGAGGCTTTTTACTCGACTCATGCGGGGGAGATAGGGCTTCCCAGCGCACACGAGGAGGTTTAGGTGCTCGACTCGCGCGGGGGAGGTGGATCCTCCCGGCCAACACGAGGAGGCTTTTGACTCGACTCGTGCGGGGGAGATGGGGCTTCTCAGCGCACACGAGGAGTTTTAGGTGCTCAACTCACGCGGGGGAGGTGGTTCCTCCCGGCCAACGCGAGGAGGCTTTAGACTCAACTCGTGCGGGGGAGATGAGGCTTCCCAGCACACACGAGGAGGTTTTGGGTGACGATGCTGAAGACGAGCCCCTTGCATGTTGTTCCCAAGCTTGGACGTCGAAGGAACAAGCCAGCAGGTGGGCGGCCACGCGTCGAGCGGTGTCAATGGCATGACAGAGCGCCGAAGTCGACGTCGTGACACGCTATCTAGGTCAATGTCACGACGGAGGGGCGAGGTCGACTCCGTGACGGAGTGCTGAAGTCGACGCCGCGGCAGACCGTAGAGGTCGACACCGCGACGGAGACGCTGAGGTCGACTCCGTGACGGAGTGTCGCAGTCGACGCTGCGGCGGACTGTAGAGGTCGACACCTTGATGGAAGGGCGAGGTTGACTCCATGATGGAGACTCCGTGAAGGAGTGCCGAAGTCGACGCCGCGGCGGACCGTAGAGGTCGATACCGCGACGGAGGGGTGAGGTCAACTCCGTGATGGAGACACCGCAACGGAGATGCCGAGGTCGACGCCGTGACGGGGAGCCGAGCTGGACGCTGCGACACCAGCGCGTGCCGTCCTTCCAGTCGTCGCTCTCATGCCCGTTGCGGTGGTGGCCGTGGCCTCCCACTTCGTTCTTCCTCACTTCTTAGGTGGAATAGCTCGATCGTCCTGCGGGCTGATGGTGGCGTCTTCGCGCTCCCGGTGGCGACTGCGGTCTTCGTCACACGGCTTCTTGCTAGGTTCCCACAGACGGCGCCAACTGTCGTAGCAACGAGGCTAGACAGTGAACTTGTGGCACCCCCGCACGGCTACGCGGACCTACGAGGGTTGCCCGGGAAACTACGTCACGGAGACACCGCAGTCGCGCATGCGGGTTGCGCGGCGCGAGGACACTCGAACCCGCTGCGATGTTGCAAACCGGGGGAGAGAAGGAGCAAGCAAACGTGTATTCGGAATTTCTGGGATCCCCCAAATGGAAGGGGTACCCCTCTATTTATAGGGAGAATGGAGGGGTAGGGGAGATTACAGGAATGCCCTCAGGCATTTTACAATTATGCCCCTGAATGTACTAACGCCCCTGGGGGCGCGTAGGTCTTTTCCCTCGGGAATATTCTGGGAATATCCCGCGGGTCCCGCCCGTCATGCACGAACTTGTCGCTGCCACGGACTCGGCGTCGTGCGGTCTTGGCGTCGCGACGAGGTTGGTATTGTCACGGAGTCGACGTCGCGACGAGGTTGGTGTTGTCGCGGAGTCAACGTCGCGCGGTCTTGGCGTCGCGACGAGGTTGGTGTTGTCGCGGAGTCGACGTCGCGCGGTCTTGGCGTCGCGACGAGGTTGGTGTCGTGCTGATCTCCTCTAAGTACGAAAGGCGTCGAAACCGGGTAGCGCGGGGACCCCTTCCCCAACACCCGTGTAACCCTGCGTCGGTCCGTGGAGCCGTACGGGGGTGCCACAAGTTCACTGTCTAGCCTCGTTGCTGCGACAGAGCTCATCGTCCTTCATCACGTTGCTGCTCCCTAGGCACACCAGAGCATGGGAACAGAGGTAAAACAACGAGAGGCAGAAAAATGTCATTACAACCCCCATCAGGGAATGGCTGCAAGAGCGTGCTTGTATACACTGAAGGCTGATTGTCATTATCTTGCTAGAAGTTTAGTACGATGGGATTGTATAAATAGGAAAATGTACAAGAGATGGAACTTGACATGGTCTATGATCTGGCAAAAGTCAATATGTAGTCCGTTTATAATATGAGAACGTAAAAGTTCAGGGAAAGATGGCAAACAACGTGCTTTGGACGACGTTGAACTGTAGTTTGCACTAGAATTTTTCATATTAGATGTATGTGTGCTACCGAGCTCTCCTTTTTCTGGCTTACTATGTTTGACAGGATCTTGCTTACTATACTACAACTGAGCCATGTCAGAAAGTCATTGGTTGCTAGTCATGTTGCCGGCCTTTGGTAGATGATGTTTGTTGAACTAGCTCTAGTGCCACAGATATAATACCTGGGAAGGCAGAGACTAACCAACCATTTGAAATATATAATACAAGGGTGAGTATCTAGTGGAGAGTAGGTGAAAGGATAATAAATTCAATAAATGTACCATAGTACTATGTAGACCTGGCCAGAATTCTTATGTAGACAAATCTAGCATATGAAAACTAAAAAAAAAGTCAAGCAAAAAAAAATTTAGAGCACAAGTTTTGGGAAAACTGTACAACATACCAAACTCTAAAAGGAAGTTTTCTCGGCTTTCTTAATTTACCGACATTGTTTTGTACAATTTTGAGATGAAGCCTACCTTCCCCTAGGCTTTCTTATAATAGAATACGAGTGTGGAATTGAGTGCTCATTTTTCCGGATTTAGCATGTTAGGTGCTCAGGATCTTGCTTGGTGCAAATCTAGTATTAGTAATGGTGAGTCATGCAAAAGTCAGTTCCAGGCCTTCGGCAGATGATGATCGTTGGTCCAGCTCCAGTGTGCTTCTGATATAATGTATGGGACGACAGAGACTGCGAAAAAAACTAGCAAAGGGCGTCGCAGTCATTTGCGCAATCAGTGTTTACATAAGTATTTAGGTCCTTCTTATCGTTTTTACCAAGCGGCTCATCCTCTAAATGAGTTCTCCTCGACAAGAATCCTTGCGAGTCCAAAGTCCCCAACATGGGCTACCATATCACCATCTAAGAGCACATGACTTGACTTCACATCACAATGTACAACAGGTGAGGGGCCGTGGCAATGAAGATAGTCCTACGCATAAGCCACATCAAGTAGGATGGTCACTCTTTCATGCACATGATTCAAGTGCTTCTGCTCTGCTTGGTTATTTGTGTCAAGATGTAGCCAACCTTCTAGACTACCATTAGGCATGAAGTCATACACAATTGCTCTGAAATCATTCCCTCTAGTATCAATGCTTGAGCAAACTGTAATTATCTTGACAAGATTTGGTGCCGCATATTTCACAGTGCTTCGCATTCGGCAGTAAAACTCTTGAGCACCATAGGAGTTTAAAGTTTTAATACCTTCACAACAACCAGACCTGTACTTTCACCTTCTTGATCTAACCCTCCTTTGTGCAGGACCCAAATGATCCAGAACCCAGCGAAATGCTTGTTGAGAAACCATCTATTGCTTTTACCAACTGTGAATACGAGATCAATGGGTGGCCTTGCATGGATGTTATTGAAGGGATCTTTATTTTGCTTCTCTTGTGCCACTTAAGAAGCTTGTAGAGTAATGCAAGAACAAGTAGTGTTGCAATCAGAGAAATAATCACTGGTACCACCGGGAATTTATGTTTTCTCTTCCCTAATTGCAAAGAGCATGGAGGCAAATGTAGATCAGGAATGCCACCGCAAAGTTCTCCATTGCCTTGGACTGATATTGCTGTAGCATTTGCAAAAACTCCAACATTTGGCACTTCTCCAGCAAATCTACTGAATGAAAGGTTGAGATAAGAGAGGGTAGTAAGATCCCCTAAGAAATTGGGTATCTGGCCTGACAAATTGTTGCTTGAGAGATCAAGAGTTTCTAGACCTTTCAGACGACTCAGGGCTGTTGGGATGCTGCCAGTTAAGTTCTTTTGAAGAAAGAGATAACGGAGAAGTTGACATTCACCGATGGTGGCTGGGATTTCACCTGAAAATTTGTTCGGCTCTGCAGGGAACGCTACAAGATTTTTCAGATTTCTTATTTCTTGTGTTATTGAACCCTCCAAGTTATTATGGGATAGATCAAAAAATTTAGAGAGAGTACGGATGTTGAATAATCCGCTAGGAATTGTGCCTGTAAAACTAGTCCTATCAAGGCCTAGTTCCAACAGCTAGCTTTGTTAGATTTCCAAGTGTGCTTGGTAACCTACCGCCGAAGGAATTCGTACCAAGGTTCAAATAATTTAATTTGGTAAGATTTCCGATGGTCTAAGCAATTGGCCTGCTTATTTTATTTTTAGCTACATTGAGTCTGCCCAAGTCCTTAAGCCGGCTTAAGGAAGAGGGAAGAGTTCCGGTGAAAGAGTTGTTAGAGAGACGAGATTTTTCTAAGTTAAATGAGATTACCCAAGTCTTTAGGGATGCTTCCCGATATTGTGTTTCCTTCAAGGACGAGAAGCATTAAGTAAGTAGAAAGATTGGAAACTGAATCAGGGAGAACTCCCTCAAAATTATTGAGACTCAATCTCAAACTTTTAACTGGGAGCAATTCATTAATGCTGTTATGAACTCCCAATCTTTGGGCTCTTTAGCTTGAAGAAAATTTCCTGAAATCTGTAGCCAGCTGAGATTTCTTCACCTTCCAACCTCTGGAGGAACACTGAGCCGTCCGGCCATGCACCGGCGGTCGATGGCCGGCTACCGCGACTGACACGTAAAGATTCATGATAATGCTCACGCTACGATTGGTGATCACACATTTATAACGTACAAATCAGTGTGACGTGGGCAAAGGTAATTACTTTTATAGCGATTTGGGTGCCGTTCGTCACAAATGCTCCGCAGGTGGAGCCCTGAAGCAAATAGGTTGTTGTGTGTGCATACGTGGCATTCATGGAAAAATAACATTTATTCCTTGGCTTTCAGGGAAAATGCAAACAGATGTTGCACATACATTACAAGAGTTAAGCAACAATTTATTATTTTAACTACAACAGTAACAACACGTACAAATAACCAAATAAGCGTGGCAGCTGATTTGTAATATGACTGAACTTGGTTGCCGTTCTAGCCAAGCTTCACAACTAGCTTAACGTGCTGTTGTCTTTTGGGCCAAGCTTGCCCAGGTGACAACGACGAATACATATATGTTGTTGTACGACCTATCGAACAGCCGGAAATAAGCAATCCTCCATGTTTTCTTGAAGAGAAGAGTACAGAACACCACCCAGAGACCAAAAACAAACCCTAAGCCAAGCCCAAGGTAGAAGAAGTTTGGTTCAGGACCCTGTGGAGCCCTCTTGTATTCGTCATCGCCATTGTCGTCACCATGCTTTGATGCAATGCCGCTGGAGCAATTCCTCGGAAGAGGAGGCCCACAAAGACCAACGTTGCCGCTATACATATCTTGTCGTTCGGCATAGAGGGTGTCAAGCTGTGATCCAGATGGTATTCTTCCTGATAGATTGTTGCAAGACAAATCCAATGTGCTTAGATATGTCAGATCTGACAGACTCTGTGGGAGTTCTCCAGAAAGTTTGTTTCTTGAGAGGTCCAGTGATTCCAAGGACCGCATGGACCCAATCTTGTCTGGAATTTCTCCGGTCAAGTAATTCCATGATAGATTCAGACTTTTTATCTGTGCAAGAGAAACTATTTCTTCTGGAATTCCACCAGTCAAGAAATTGAGCGATAAGTCAATGCTCACCATGTGCCCCGAAAGTGAAAAATAAGAGTAATAAAGTTCTTCCCGCTTTGTGGTCACGGAAAAGTCTTCAGACAGATAACCGGTCCCATCTTCATCCTCATCAATGGCATACTTCATCCTCGTCAAATTTGACAAATGGCAAGGTACAGCTCCAGATAATCTATTTCCTGCTAGGTTCAGATCATAAAGGTATGCAAGATTGGTGATGTTGAACGGAATGTTGCCATCGAACAAATTGAAGCTTAGCTGTAGATGTTCTAAGCCCATCAAGTCTCCAATCCACATAGGTAATCTTCCTGAGAATTTATTCCGTGATAGATCTAGGATCTCTAGCTGTATGCAGCCTTGCAGAAAAGGTGGGAACATGCCAGAGAAGCTATTGTTCCTTAAAACAAGAGTTGTCATATCTGTCATTCCAGAGCATCGAGGAAATTCTCCCTCCAAAATATTGTTGGATAAATCTAAGGCAGCTAACTTCTGCAATTCGCAAACAGAACCGGGAATATGACCCGACAAGTAGTTGGAGAATAGAAAAATTCTCTTGAGATTTGGAGCACCAAAATGTGATGGCAATGATCCTGATAGAGAGTTCTCTGCGAAGTCCAACGTCGTGAGGTTTCTCGGCAACAGTGGTATTGGACCGGTTATTTGGTTTGACTCAACATAGAGGTGTTCCAACGACATGATTTCCATATTTGTTGGCAAGCCACCGCTGATTCGATTGTGGGAGATATCCAAATATGTAGCCTTTGAGAATGCTGTTGAAAAACCAATCCGGAATCTGATCTTCTATTCCTGTGTTTGACATATCAATCCTATCAATATCCACCTGATGTTGAAGCCAGGCAGGAAACTGAGGACCCATTTGGCAAGATGAAAAATATGCCTCTTCTAATCTAAATGGTGGTAACCACTCAGGACCAACCGCAATCTTCAAGTGATTATGAGACAAGTCTATCTGTGTTAATCTTTGCAGACCAGCAAAATGTTCTTCTCCGATGTCACCATGCAAGTCATTGTAATATAGGTTCATTCTAGTCAAATTTGTGAGCATACTGATCTCAGAGGGCACATGTCCAGTCAAACGGTTCTCAGAAAGGTCAAGTGTGACTAAGCTGGTAAATTGGCCAATCCAAGTTGGTAAGGTTCCTGTCATATTGTTGCCTCTCAAATCCAATTGCCGCAGTTTTCTAGACGAGCAGTGCAACATGTTCTCAAATAGCAGTGTCATGTTCCCAGACGAGAGACTGTATTCAAGGTCTAGGACTTCCAAATTGCATAGGTTCCTCATCAAGTTTGGTGTCATCGTGCTCTCGAAGTTATGAGAATAATCAAAGAATTGGAGGGACGTCATATCCGCTAGCGCATCAGGAATCCCACCGACTAAACTGTTATATCCAAGGTCGAGGTACTTGAGGCTTGTCAAGCTCCAAAACCAACAAGACGCGGACGTGTGGTCAAAATGGTTGTCAGAAAGATCTAGCTTCTCAAGTTTTGTGAGGTTTAAGTGTGGGACTGACTGATTTGCACTTGTAAGCTGACATGAAGAAAGACTAAGGACCCTTAGGGTAGGAATCATGTTCACTACATGAGGCCAATCAGACACCATGCTGAGGTTCATGCCCATCAAGTCGAGGTGCCGTAACCATGGCATATGTGTTAGCCACGAAATATCTGTTGACCACTGCATGCTTCCTCTGAAGCTAGAGAGATCAAGATATTGCAGGTTTGAAAGATTACCGAGCTGTGGAGGCAGCACGCCGGTGAAGGACATCCCCGAGAGTTCAGGTACCTCAAGCTCTTCAGAGATCCCAGGAACTCCGGAAGACGATAGTTCGGCCCCGCCAGAGAGTTCCAGCTGAGATCAAGGTGCTCCAGATGCTCCAGAGAGAGCAGGGAAGAAGATATCTGGCCGACCAGAGCTGTTTTATCAGAACAGGAAGAAATATCCCAGCCGCACGAGGGCAGAGCCCGGAGATGGAGCTTGAGGACATGGCCGGTCCGGTTGCTGCACCGGACGCCTCTCCACCGGCAGCAGTCCTCCTCACCTCGCCGCCACGAGGCGAGGAGGCCTGCCGGGTCGGCGGTGATGCCTCCCTTGAAGGCCAGCAGCGCATCCCTCTCGCGCGGCAAGCAGGCGCTAGTGCCCGGTCGCCGGGGGAGATGCAGCGCGTGGGATTGGGAGGCGAGGGACAAGGTGGTGGCCACGAGGAGGAGCAAGAAGCAGCCTGTGCTGGGATCCATGGTGATCGATCGACCGATCGTCTGATTTCTTGCTTACTGCTTCTTGGCACTTAGTATAACTTAAGCAGCTTGGGTCAACAGGCAAGTCATCCATCAGTCAAGTCTCCTTTGCTGGCCACAGCAGTGCAGTGTGTAGACCGGTGCAGACAAGGTGATAATATGCCTTCCAATTTCAGAGATGTGACTCGTAATAAAAAGGTTGAGAGGTGTTTTATGCTCCTCCCTTTGACCCAGCACAGAAGCACTTACAAAAATAAGCCCTCCTAGAACAGACAGAATAGTTCTTTAAGGGAAACAAGGTACAAACTACAAACGACATCCTCCTAAGCATATTGGCTCTTGTGCTCGGTGTTAAAAGTATTCGGCTTGGATGGCAAGATTGGAAAAGGTAGGATACAATTATGTCTTGTCCCTAGCTTGGTTTGTACTCAAAAATGGTCACCTTGTAGTGCTTAAGAGGGAAGAGTTCCTGTGAAAGAGTTATTAAAGAGAAGGAGATTTTTCAAATTAATGAGATAACCCTATGTCTTTAGGGATGCTTCCCGGTATGTTGTTGCCTTCAAGGACGAGAAGCATTAAGGAAGTAGAAAGATTGGAAACTGAATCACGGAGAACTCCCTCATTGAGACCCAATCCCAAACTTTTTAACTGGGAGCAATTCGTTAATGCTGTTATGAACTCCCAATCTTTGGGCTCTTTAGCTTGAAGCAAATTTCCTGAGATCTGTAGCCAACTGAGATTTCTTAACCTTCCAACCTCTGGAGGAACACCGCCGCTGAAAATGTTATCCAAGAGTTGAAGTACTGACATATCAGAAGCATTAGCTATTGAAGCTGGAATGTGGCCATGAAAACTGGTTAGAGTCCATGAATATCCTCTGAAGATGGGGAACATCATTGAATGCATTTAGAGGTATTGTTCCGATTGGCAGCATATTTTGCTGGACAGAAAACACGGTTAAAGAGGAAATGTTCCAGATAGAAGTGGGGAACTGGGGATCACTCCACTTAAATTGTTGAAGCTTAAGTTCAGCCAAGATAAACGGGATAAGAATCCCAAAGATGAAGGTATAGCTCCTGATAGCGTGTTGCCATCAAGAGCAAGACCCGAGAGGCTGGAGAGGTTGCCCAAATCAGGTGGTATCTTACCAGATAATCTGTTGTAACTCAAAGCCAGGTTCTCAATCGCTGGCATGTCTGCCAGCGATCGAGCGATCTACCCGAGATGGCCAAAAACTTAGGTTTTTTCAAGGCACCTAGGTTCACAGGAATCTCACCTTGGAGTTGGTTAAAGCTAAGGAAAAGTGTTGTGAGACTCGTGCATTCTCCCAGAGCAGCAGGAATGCTTCCTTGGAGATAATTTGTGCTCAAGTTCAGCACCTGAAGCCTGACGAGACGACCGAGCTTCGGAGGTATCTGCCCAACAACAGCTCCTTTGAGAAAAGATAGGTTGCCTAAGAACGGTGAGATACACCCAGATAGGTCGGCAGACCGCAAGCGCAGAGCGATGACCCTCTCGGGGTGCCGATGGCCGCCGCAGATGACTCCTGGCCAGCTGCAGTAGAGGCTGGATGTGTTCCATGAGGCCAGCGAGCCCTCAGATGAGCCTGCCGACAGCATGAACTTGAAGGAGAGGAGCGCGAGCTCATCGGTCACCGTCGCGTTGCTGCTCCATGGGGATACCAGAGCATGCGAACAGAAGAAGAAGAACGAGAAGCAGAGAAATGTTATTGCCCTCCACATTGGGGAATGGCTGCGACAGTGTGCTTGTATATGCTGAAGGCTTGTCATTTTCCTGGAAGAAGTTCAGTAAGATGGGATTGTGTAAATAGGGAATGATATGGCATTAGGCAATATACATACTAGAGATGGAACTTGATAGTTGATATGGTCTATGATCTGGCCAAAATTAATATTGTTAATCGGCTTAGAATATGAGAACTCAATAAAAGAGAAGTTCAGGGGAAGATGGCAAACAACAAATGTATTGACGTAGGAAACAGAAAACAACAAATAAATATACTTCTTGCTCACTCCAGAAATATAGATTGTTATTTACTTTTCGTAGTCCCTAATACGACACTTCGACTACCATTTTCAATCACAATATGGTATCTGTTGGAGGAGGGTCCCCGCGCTACTCCGAATCGACGCTGTTCAGGAGCACTGCAACGCTATTAAGGTTCTCATCGACACTCCCCTTCGTCGGGGCTGTCTCCGACAAGCCCACTCTCCGTCGTCAGGGCCGTCTCCGACGAGCCCAAGCTCCGCGTCGGGGCTGTCTTTGACGCGCCTACTCCCCGTCGTCGGGGCTGTCTCCGACGAGCCCGCCCTCCGCGTCAGGGCTGTCTCCAACGAGCCCGCCCTCCGCGTCAGGGCTGTCTCCAACGAGCCCACATGCGGGGCCGTCACGTTCTCCAAGAAGATTCTCCTAAAGATGCCTGGGAATATTCTTCCAATATCCTCCAAGGATGAGCGAATGACCATAATGCCCTTGTAAATTCCCTCTCATATGAGGGCAAAATTGTAATCCTCCATTTTTCCCTCCCTCAAACCCTATAAATACCCCCCTGGGGGGTAGTGTTAGGGGGATCTCTCTTCTTATTTGTGAAGCTGTCAATTCCACATTTTAACACGAATACCGAGTTACGTTGACGACTGCCTGACGCGTCGTTTTGGCTTCTCGCTCGTTTTCCCCTCGCACGCCCGGAGGTCGTTGTAACCGACCGGGGGTGCCACAAATCTATTGTCTAGACTTATATCTACGACAGTTGGCGCCGACCGTGGGGACACGGGCAAGAAGTCATGTAAACCGGGATGATCTTCGACGCTTCCGCGTCAAGTTTCCGGTCGACGTTCCCCGCGTCCGCGTCGGGGTTCACCTCAACTGAGCTGAACCTCGACGCTGTTGAAAGGAGCCCAAGGAAAAGGGCAATGTCCGCGCGTCGCTCACGTTCGTCTGCCTCTGCTCGAGCTCGCCGACACGCCGCACATGTCCGACACGCTGCGCGCGTCGCGCGCGTTCGCCCGCACGCTTCCGCGTCTGCCCTCGGCAACACCAGGGGCTCGTCATCGACCTCGCCCTCATCCATGTCGTCCGCGCGTCGCCCGCACGTCGTCCGCTCGTCGCGCGCGAACTTCCCGGTCGGTCACCCATCCCCAAATTGCTCCAAGCCAAGCACGCTTAACTTCGGAGTTCTGATGAGATCCGGTGCTTTAATGCCCCGACGTCGCGCTCGAGTCATCTCACCCCCACATCGCGCGCGTTCGCCCCCCCGTTGGCCGCACGTCGTCCGCGCGTCGCACACACATCGCGCGCGCATCGCCCACACGTCGTCCGCTCGTCGCGCGCGAACTTCCCGGTCGGTCACCCATCCCCAAATTGATCCAAGCCAAGCACGCTTAACTTCGGAGTTCTGATGGGAATTGGTGCTTTAGTGCCCCAACGTCGCGCGCGCGTCGCCCCCACATCGCGCGCGTTCGCCCGCCCGTCGGCCGCACGTCGTCCACGCGTTGCACACACCTCGCGCGCGCGTCGCCCGCACGTCGTCCGCTCGTCGCGCGCGAACTTCCCGGTCGGTCACCCATCCCCAAATTGCTCCAAGCCAAGCACGCTTAACTTCGGAGTTTTGATGGGATCCGGTACTTTAGTGCCCCGACGTCGCGCGCGCGTAGCCCCCACATCGCGCGCGTTCGCCCGCCCGTTGGCCGCACGTCGTCCGCGCGTCGCACACACCTCGCGCACGCGTCGCCCGCACGTCGTCCGCTCGTCGCGCGGGAACTTCCAGGTCGGTCACCCATCCCCAAATTGTTCCAAGTCAAGCACGCTTAACTTCGGAGTTCTGATGGGATGCGGTGCTTTAGTGCCCCGACGTCGCGCGCGCGTCGCCCCCACGTCGCGCACGTTCGCGCGCACATCGCCCGCACGTCGCGCGCGTTCGCCCACACGCTTCCGCGCCCGCTCTCGGCAACACCAGGGGCTCGTCATCGACATCGCCCTCGTCTACGCTCTCAGGCTTGGCGTCCTCCGCGCCCGCTCTCGGCGACACCAGGGGCTCGTCGTCGACATCGCCCTCGTCCATGCTCAGGGGCTTGGCGTCCTCCGCACCCGCCCTCGGCGACACCAGGGGCTCGTCATCGACATCGCCCTCGTCTACGCTGTCAGGCTTGGCGTCCTCCGCACCCGCTCTCGACGACACCAGGGGCTCGTCGTCGACATCGCCCTCGTCCATGCTCTCGGGCTTGGCGTCCTCCATGCCCACCCTCGGCGACACGAAGGACTCGTCGTCGACATTGCCCTCATCCACGCTCTCGGACTTGGCGTCCTCCGCACCCGGCCTCAGCGACGCTAGGGGCCCGTCATCGACATCGCCCTCGTCTACGCTCTCAGGTTTGGCGTCCTCCGCGCCCGCCCTCGGTGAGACCAGGGGCTCGTCATCGACGTCACCCTCGTCCACGCTCTCGGGCTTGGCATCCTCCGCGCCCGCCCTCGGCGGCACCAGGGGCTCGTTGTTGACATCGCCATCACGCGCGCTCTCCGACTTGGCGTCTTCTGCGCCCGTCCTCGACGATACCAGGAGCTCGTCGTTGACATCGCCATCACGCGTGCTCTCGGACTTGGCGTCTTCTGCGCCCGTCCTCGACGATATCAGGGGCTCGTCAACATCGCCCACGCCCCACGTGCTCGGTTGCCTACGAGATTGCGGCTCGCTCGCTCGCCTGCGCAACCTCGGCGACACTAGGGGCTCCTCATCAACATTGCCCGTGCATGCGCTCGGACTTAATTGTCCTCCGCCCTACCCTTGGCGACATCGCGCGAGCTCGACGTCATCAACAGCCGCACAGGTTCAGGCTTGGTGGCCTCAATGGCTGTTCTCGGCAACATCGCTCGAGCCTGACGTCAACATTGTCAGGGCATGACTGCGCCACCTGCGAGCGTGTGTTCGGACTTGCATACGAGCACACTCGCCCTCGGTGACATCGCGTGACCTCGTCATCCTGGTGACCACCTGCCACTTTAGACTGTGCGTCCTTCGCTCCTATCGTCGTCGACTCTACAAGGGATCGATATCGACATCAGTCACACGTACGTCCGCATTGCCCATGCCGCTTTGACCAAGCATGTCAGTAGCGGATATCTATGTTAGCGTCACCACACTTCATCCACAAGTGTAGACAACTCTGTCTCAGCAAAGGGCTTAACGCGTCGACATGGCTCAAGCTCCCCGTGACGTCAAGCCACCTCCATCCGGGATAGAGTGTCCCTTCTCTCCGGAGTCGCGCGACGGTAAGCTCGTCGCGATGTCGAGCCATCTCCATCCGGGATAGAGTGTCCATTCCCTCCGGGGTCGCGCGACGATAAGCTCCCCGCGATGTCGAGTCATCTCCATCCGGGATAGAGTGTCCCTTCCCTCCGGGGTCGTGCGATGATAAGCTCCCCGCGATGTCGAGCCATCTCCGTCCGGGATAGAGTGTCCCTTCCCTCCGGGGTAGCGCGACGATAAGCTCCCCGCGACGTCGAGCCACCTCCGTCCGGGATAGAGTGTCCCTTCCCTCCGGGGTCGTGCGATGATAAGCTCCCGCGATGTCGAGCCATCTTCGTCTGGGATAGAGTGTCCCTTCCCTCCGGGGTCGTGCGACGATAAGCTCCCCGCGATGTCGAGCCATCTCCATCCGGGATAGAGTGTCCCTTCCCTCCGGGGTCGTGCGGCGATAAGCTCCCCGCGATGTCGAGCCATCTCCGTCCGGGATAGTGTCCCTTTCCTCTGGGGTAGCGCGACGATAAGCTCCCCGCAACGTTGAGCCACCTCCGTCCGGGATAGAGTGTCCCTTCCCTCCGGAGTCGTGCGATGATAAGCTCCCTGCGATGTCGAGCCATCTTCGTCCGGGATAGAGTGTCCCTTCCCTCCGGGGTCGTGCGATGATAAGCTCCCCGCGACGTCGAGCCATCTCCGTCTGGGATAGAATGTCCCTTCCCTCCGAGGTCGTGCGACAGTAAGCTCCCCGCGACGTCGAAACAGACATATATACATCAAAGTAAGGCAGAAATGTTCTTGCACGCACCATCGAGCACCAAGTGTTTGCCACCATCGAGTGTCATGTGTTTGTCACCATCGAGTGATCAATTATTTGTCGCCATCGAGCGCCAAGTGTTTGCCACTATCGAGTGTCATGTGTTTGTCACCATCGAGTGACCAATTGTTTGTCGCCATCGAGCGCCAAGTGTTTGCCACTATCGAGTGTCATGTGTTTGTCGCCATCGAGTGACCAATTATTTGTCGCCATCGAGCGCCAAGTGTTTGCCACCATCGAGTGTCATGTGTTTGTCGCCAACGAGTGACCAATTGTTTGTCGCCATCGAGCGCCAAGCGTTTGTCACCATCGAGTGTCATATGTTTGTCCCCATCGAGTGCCAAGTGTACCGCATGTGCCTCAATGCCCTCCATGGGCACGGTTCATGTGTACCTCATCACCTTCCATCCTGGCAAGGCGCTCCCCCAGAAACAAAGCCGAGCGGCTGGCATCATTGTCTCGCTTGGTGTCTACACGCTCCGCCCGGCGTCGACGTGTCCCATCCGGTGTCGACATGCTCCTCAGCGTCGACAGGCTCCGTCCGGCGATGACACTCCGCCCGACGTCGACATGTTCCGTTCGGCGTCGACATACTCCGCCGAAGTCGACATGCTCTTCAACGTTGACATGCACCTCGGCGTCAACATACACCACCGATGTTGACATGCTTCTTAGCGTCGACGTACTCTGCCGAATTTTGACATGCACCTCGACGTCGACATACACCGCCGAAGTCGACATGCTCCCCCGGCATCGACGTGTTCCGTCCGACGGCAACATACTCCGCCGAAGTCAACATGCGCCTCAGCGTCGACACGCTCCTCCCGGCGACGACACTCCGCCGGCGTCAACACGCTCGACCCGGCGCCGACATGTTCCATCCGGCGTCGACATACACCGCGGAAGCCGACATGCTCCCCGGCATCGACGTGTTCCGTCCGACGGCAACATACTCCGCCGAAGTCAACATGCGCCTCAGCGTCGACACGCTCCTCCCGGCGATGACACTCCGCCGGCGTCAACACGCTCCACCCGGCGCCGACATGTTCCGTCCGGCGTCGACATACTCCGCCGAAGTCGACATGCTCTTCAGCGTCGATATGCTCCGTCCGGCGTTGACACTCACCCCACCGGTTGCCCCATGGCTTGAGCTGGGCCACGGCCCAAAGTGGGCAGGAAAGGTTCAGCCCGGGGAAAGAAGAAAAAGGAAAAGAAGAAAAAAGAGAAAAAAAAGGAATAGGAGGAGGGCTCGTCGTCGATCCGGCCTGCGCACCAACCCCTTGGGATTAGTGTGCCGGCTCGAACGGGCGCTGTTCGACCGCCCCAACCGGCAAGGGGCTACTGTTGGAGGAGGGTCCCCGCGCTACTCCGAATCGACGCTGTTCAGGAGCACTGCAACGCTATTAAGGTTCTCATCGACACTCCCCTTCGTCGGGGCTGTCTCCGACAAGCCCACTCTTCATCGTCAGGGCCGTCTCCGACGAGCCCAAGCTCCGCGTCGGGGCTGTCTCTGACGCGCCTACTCCCCGTCGTCGGGGCTGTCTCCGACGAGCCCGCCCTCCGCGTCAGGGCTGTCTCCGACGAGCCCGCCCTCCGTGTCAGGGCTGTCTCCAACGAGCCCACATGCGGGGCCGTCACGTTCTCCAAGAAGATTCTCCTAAAGATGCCTGGGAATATTCTCCCAATATCCTCCAAGGATGAGCGAATGACCATAATGCCCTTGTAAATTCCCTCTCATATGAGGGCAAAATTGTAATCCTCCATTTTTTCCTCCCTCAAAACCCTATAAATACCCCCCTGGGGGGTAGTGTTAGGGGGATCTCTCTTCTTATTTGTGAAGCTCTCAATTCCACATTTTAACACGAATACCGAGTTACGTTGACGACTGCCTGACGCGTCGTTTTGGCTTCTCGCTCGTTTTCCCCTCGCACGCCCGGAGGTCGTTGTAACCGACCGGGGGTGCCACAAATCTATTGTCTAGACTTATATCTACGACAGTATCAAAAATAATAAAAGTACTTATTACGAATAATGTTGGAAGACAAATTCAATAACATTATTTTTCATATGCTTCCCCATATAATAGTGGTCAAAGTTTTAAAAGGTTGACACACGCATCGCACAGTAACCTACATTTGTGGACAAAGGATGTATATTTAGTATCAGTTTTAGCAAGTTTACGGACATATCGAACTCCAACAATAAAGTTTTTAAAAATTTCTTTATGTGTTTTGGACAGTGTTGAACCATAGGTTCAGGGAACAGAAAGGGTCATAATTTCACATATTAGATGTATGCAAGCTACCGAATTCTCCTTTCTCTCACTTCTCTTTGTTAGATGATCAAGACCTTGCTTACTCTACTACTAGTGAGCCATGTCAAAGTCAGCAAGTGGTCGGTTGATGGTAATCTTGCTGGCCTTTGGCAGATGATGTTTTCTTGATCTAGTTCTAGTGCTTCTGATATATGGGACGGCAGAAACTACCAAACCACTTGTAATAATAAATTCAAGATCTGTAGTGCAGAGTAAGCTAAAGGTATAATAAATTGATTAAATTCAAGAAATGTACCATAAAATAATACTCTGAAATAAAAATCCAAAAGAACAGAGTTCGTTATGTACTATGTAGACCTGACAAGGATTCTTCGACACAAATCTTTAATATGAGAAATAAAAAAATAGAAGCAGAACAAATTGATTAAAATATGAGTTTTATTGTTTTGAGAAAGCTGTAAAAGTAAAACAAACCAGACTCCAGAAGGAAGTTTCTCAGCAATTTTAATTTATCTTCAGCGTCTTTGGATGATTTTGAGATGAAGCCTACTTTCCCCTGGATTCTTGCTTATCTCTCCCTAATCTCTCCCTAATATTAAAGGACGGAACGTTTCTTCGTTCGTCCGTCGTTTCTTCGTCCGTCGCTCGGTCGCTCCCGTTCCACATCGCGCGTCGCCCGCCTGGTCCAAAAAATCTGCTGCTCTCCTTCCCCTCCCGGCGGTCTCCTCCGCCCCCGTCCCGTACGGACGCCCGCTACCGCCATCCATCGCTTCCTCCTTCGCGTTATCTCGTCGCCTCCTCCCCCTCCCCCTCCCCTCCCCTCCCCTTGCTGCCCTCTCTTCTCTACCCCCAACACGCACCACACGCCTCCCCTTGCTCCGCTCCCCGCCGATCTCACACAAGGGTTTCCCTCCTCCGTCTCCGGCGATGGCGGCTCCGGTGGTGGACGCCGAGAACCTGCGCCAGGTCGACGGTGCGCGCCGCGCCCTCCGCGCCCTCATCTCCTCCAAGGGCTGCGCCCCCATCATGCTCCGCCTCGCGTACGTGTCGTCCACACCTCCGATTTACGCCCTGCCTCCTGCTCCTTGTTTTGCTGCTTGCGTTTGCTCCTCTGCCTCTGGTTCACGCGGCGCGGGAGCTCGTCGTGTTTTGCTCAAGTCTGTTGTGCTGAGCTGAATCAGGCGCCAGATTTGGACTTCCAGAAGCGGGAGATCGCCGTCTGGTTCCTTTCCAGCGCCCCCGCCGGCGAGATCCACTATGTCGCCAAAGGCAACCGCCCGCTCCAGAATCACCCCCCTTCATTTGATCCCGTGCGGTTGTCTGACTCCTGTTCGAATGTATGCGTGCGTGGGTGCGCAGATGTGCGGGCGCTGCTGGGGGACGAGGCGGTGTACGAGGCCGCGGCCGCGGAGGCCTTCCCGGAGTACAACAAGGCGCACCTCGTGTCCCTCGAGATCCCCGACCGCAGCGGCGATGGGAGTGAGCATCTCTGTTCCGAGTTTTGCCTGGTGATGTGCTTCGGCTTTGCGTAGTCTCACGTGTGGTAGTGACTAATTTGGATATGGTAGGTTATAGTAATTACCATAGGATTGCAATTCGATAAGCAGTAGTTAAGACTTAGTAAATCGGGCTTCATAGGCTGTTGTTTTTGTATTTTCTGGATTTATTAGACCTGGTATCCTCATAGTTGGGGTCTACAGAACTGTAGTCTACGAGGAATAGGAACATTTTTGGTATATCTATCTCCCTCTGATCACATGATAAGTAGGAGCATTTTTCGTTGGAATGGCCGCTGGAGTGTACTTGCCGGCCAAACATTGATTTTTAGTTGTGTGATTCATGCCTGCAGATAATCATCACAGCTTATGCGGAGCTTGACAAGGACAATTATCTGGACCCTAGGACTGCACAAGTTGCTACTGTGGACCATATTAAGCAGGTAATTTTGAAGTTTGTACATGATATTACCCATGGTTATTTAGCTTTGTTATACCTATTAGACATTAAGATCAAATATAAGTTTTAGTACACGAGAAAACTTGGCAGCAAGTCAGCGACTACTGAACAAAAAGCCAATCATCTCAGGAAGTAGTGTATCTAGCAGTTGGTTATCTGCAATAAGCATGGTTTGCATCTTGAGCTTGATGGTAGGACTATTGTTCTTACACTTTTGAGTTATGATGAATTGCCTAGGTCATCTCTAATTGATCTTTTTTATCTAAAGTCATCACATTGTTTACTCATTTTGCAAATTATGCAGCAAATCACATATTTCATGAAGAATATGTGATATAGATGAGATACAGCTACAATTCCACATACATTAGTTGCATTTCTGAATTTCTGATCCACAGTTTTCCCTTTTGTGGTCTATATTGTTAATGAGGAATAGATCTGGATATTGATATTGAAATAATCATATGTTTGGATTTGCTGGACTTAAAGTTAAAAGGGTTTCCTATCTTCCAGCAAATAGCTCAAAAGCAGGAACATGAAAATCACTTCTCCAATTTATCTCAAACCCTACACCCAACACCACCAGCAGCAGTATTAGTCTTTTCACTAGCTAATATTGCCAGCCTGTACAAAATTGCGGTGCTTGGTAAAGTGTTGATTTTGGAAAACATAATATATGGATATGTGACTTTTTTTGTACTTTCTCACTAAAAGATTGGTGTTCCTGCATTAAATTGATCTCATCTTGTTTTCTCTTCATGTTCAAAGACATGTACGAAATTGAGGCCTGCTACAGACGAGGAGCATAATATATCGATATGCAATTTTTTTGTTCTTTCTCACTAAAAGATTGGTGTTCCTGCATTAAATTGATCTCATCTTGTTTTCTCTTTGTGTTCAAAGACATATACGAAATTGAGGCCTGCTACAGATGTGGAGCATAATATATGTATATGTGATTTTTTTTTGTTCTTTTTCACTAAAAGATTGGTGTTCCTGCATTAAATTGATCTCATCTTGTTTTCTCTTCGTGTTCAAAGACATGTACGAAATTGAGGCCTGCTACAGACGAGGAGCTTCCTTCAGCATACATCGAGGAGTTTAGGTACATTAACTTTGCTATTCTCTCTTCCTCATTTCTTCATTTTCCGTATTACATTGCTATTCCATTTATAATATGTGAACTTATTTGATACAGGAGTGCTTTAGATGTTGAATTGTCCAAATATGTTGGTGAAGCTTATCCAAAAGGGGTATGTGCCGTTTATTGTACCAGTGGAAAGGATGTAGAGGGACCAGGAACTGATTTTGGTTTGGCAGTAGTTATTTCTGCTGCTAGACGCAGCCCACAAAACTTTTGGTATGTTTTCTGACTTTCTGACTTAAGTCTGCTACTTCTCTGTTGTTAAAGAAAATTATCTTGTTTTATTTTATCCTGCACCTATAGGTCAGTGACTTTGATCTGTACTACAATAACATCCTAAGTTTCTGTTGTTCTGAATTTAGCATTAACTGTATTTTTGTTTCCAGTTTCCCATCTATACATCTTAGATCTGTCTCTAGAAATTTTAATTTTATCTGTGTATGCTTGCATTGCTTGAGAACGTTTTTCCATTATGCAACTATTGATCGTAGATTTGCAGCTCTATGGTTTAGTAATCTTAATTTTGCAATTGCGACATGGTATATCACTTGTGATGAGTATTTGGTTATCTTATATCTGTGTTTCTCTTCAGCTCTGATAGTACCATTGCAGCTATGCCGATGTCTTTGCCGCTGGAGGCCGGAGACGACGCGGCCATTGGAACCAACAGGAACTGAGATAGATCTAGAAGGGGGTGCTTTGGTGGAAGGATTTGGCGGCGGCGTGGCGAGAGCTGGGACTGGGACTGGGACTGGGGCTTCGCCTTTGCGGCGAGGTGGAGCAGCGGCAGGAGGCGCCGGCGGCGACCTAGGGTTTCTCTCCTCCTACTCGCGAGTCACGAGACGAGTTGTTCGGTTCGATGAGTTGGGCTTAGGCCCAGGCCCATATTAGCATGTCAGGCCTTGATTTTGGATTTTTTTTTCCTTTGTGGCCGTTGGATTTGGAATGATTTGAGATGCGTGCATACCGGTGCAACGTACGGGCACATTTACTAGTAATAGATCATGCGTGGAACCGAGTTCTCATTTGTCCTGATTTAGTGTGTTAGGTACGCAGGATCTTCTTGGTGCAAATACAGTTCTGGCACTCGTGAGTCGTGCCAAAGTTTGTAACCCATCGATCTCTACTCTCTAGTCATCCTGCCGGCCTTCGCCGGATGATGTTCGTTGGTCTAACTCCAGTTATTTATGCTTTAATGTACGGAATGGCAGGGACTGATATATATAACATATGGGACGGCAGAGACAGTCAACCACTAGCAACGGACGTCGCATTCAGTTGCGCAATCAGTATGGTTTTGAATGTGGGATTCCTTTGTTTACACAAGTATTTGGTCATTGTTATGGCTTTATATTCCCATGAGATCATTCTATGTTTGGTTGTGCCTAATTCTGTACCTTAACATTCCCCCAGTTAGATGGTCAATCGTTTGCCAGCTTATAAGATTGCCATACTATTTATCACATAAAAAATACCATAACTTCAAGCCGGTGCTAAACAACCCACTAAACATGTAATGCTAAAAGGTTTTCACGAGCAAACTTCGAGCGATCCGACCTTGAATTTCGTACTAAAAGCAGGTAGAATTTTACACAATCCGAAGATTTAAGCCCCAATTGTCGCCTGGTCCTCGCATAACAAGCTATACGCTGCAAAAGGTACTACCGGTTTAGTTTGCAATTTCTAAACTGGAAAAATTTATACACCATTCACAAGAACAGAACTGAATCCCAAATTTTCTAGGTGTGTAGTTTGTTCTCATTGTATCCAATTAGTTTTGCCATCGTCCCAGAACTCCAGATATAGCCAAAAAAAATCGTAGTCCTCTAGGGCATATCACCTTCACTGTCCGAGAGCTCCGAGCCGTTGCAATTTCGTCACAGTGTCGTATTGCTGAGTTTTGATTCATAGTCAACGTCCGGTTGCTGGTTTAGACTTGTGTTCTTAGTCACGAGCCGTTACTTAGGGTTTGAGATATCCGAATACAACTCTGAACCCAAGTCGGAGTCGAATTCATAGTGCCTCGGTAAAACAGCCATAACTTTGTCATACGAACTCCGTTTGAGCTCTACCACCCATCAAAACGACCGGAACGAAAAGTTAAATCTGACAAAATCTTCGAGGCCAAATTCGCCTTGGAAAATAGAGTTCTGGAAGTTTTATTCCCACATAGTCTATTTTTTCCCTTTCGCTTGATTCTTTGAGCAGTTTTGTGAAAAAAAAATGAAAAAAAAAGAAAAAAATAGTGAAGAAAAAGAGAAGAAAAAAAAGAAGAAGAAGAAAAAAAAACCTTGATATACTTCTGTTTCTTGGTACTTTGGTATACTTCTGTGCCTATACTCGTTTCTAGGAACACGTTTAGGCCAGCAACTGAGACAAGTACCTTGAATTATTATTGAGCTTTACTAACTGTTGTCGAACCTTGCTAGTCCTTGCTACCAAATTGACCTTCCAAGCTCTACTCTCTTCTGATCAGTACAGTTTCAACCTGGCAATCGCTACACTCACGTCTTCAACGGTATCACAAACAAGCCACCGGTTGTACCACCTGCTACGTTGGTAAGAACTTTGCAAGAGCGTGGTTAGACGCTTCAGTGAGAGCGACTCCACATCCTAGTAGTTCGTAGGAGCTTTATACATTTGTATGTTCCTTGTTTTCACTAACCATGACAGGATCACCAGCGGCACATCAAGATGATGGAGATGAATGTGTTTCTAAATTAGAGCTTCAAACGATGCTGCGAGATATCAATGCAAATATTAGCAAGAGCAACCAAGATAATGAGCATCGATTAGAGAACGTAAAGATTGGATTATGTTGTTTAGTAAGATAATAAATTTCAGCATAGTACAAAACTAACTCAGAACGTAAAGAGATAATAAATTTCAGCAGAGTTTGTTGAGAGTTACGTAAAGATTGGAATCTGTTTAGCAGAGTTTGTTGAGAGTTTAAGAGTTAGTTAGGAAAGAGTGTGACACCACCATCACCACAGCCACCAACTTAAATTTTATATATAGTAAAGATAAATAAGAGGGGTTCTTATTGATTGTCCTGTATATTGATAAAGAGATCGACAAATAAAGTATCTTTATTTTTTATCAACTTTACTATATCCATATGTTCATCTACTACGCCTTCTTTCTTCCCTGTCGACCATTTCCTTGACTGTGTCTACGCCGCTCAACCTTTGGACCGGACTCGTCGACACAAATTATACGACATGTTATCAGCACAAATCCATTTTTGATCAATTTTTTATTTTGCCGGTTGCTTAACATGCTATTAATGTCTACATGTCATCATTTATATGTTTTATATATTTAGATTACTGTAATCTAAATATTACATTTAATCATTAAGTATTTCATATAATTACATGTTTAATTATTGAAATACCTTTAAGAATACTTTGTATCATCATTCTCATTTTATGCAATATTACCTACAGTAATCTTATTGAAATTCTTGCATGAAATATAGAATGTCAGGCATAACGAACCACAAGTTTGAGGAGTTGGCCCAACATGGCCGTAACTATCTCACTTGGGCGTCTAATGCTTGGAGTTAGAAAGCTTCGAGTTGCGATTGGTGTCGGTACCTAGTAAGCGGCCATCACCACTCCTGAGGAGAACTGTCAAGCACTTAATTTTCTTAGGCACCATCTTTGTAGTACTTTAAAAAATGAGTATATGATAGAGAACAGTGGGCTTACCTTACCACTTTGAAAAGGCGGTTCAAGAATTTGAAATACACCATCTTGCCCCAAGCAAAGCAAGAGTGGATCCGTTTGAGATTTGCAGACTTCAAAATAGTCGGTGAGCACAATTCTGTACCACACCAGATTTGTACTAATCTCCAGCTTTGTGGCAAGATCATCACAGACGCCCAGAGGATCGAGATGACTCTCTTCACCTTGCACCCCAACATCGTGCAGTCAATCACACCTACCGTCAAAGCAACTATGCAGACTATACCGAGTTGATTGCCGTCCTCCAAGTGGCAGAAGCGTAGGATGACATTCTAAGGAAGAACTTCATCTCACAGGCACCTAGTAGCTGCATTGGCAGGGGAACCAATGAAAGCTGCAAGGTGCGCACACCCATCAAGAAGAAGAGGGGGAAAAGGGAAGAGGAAGCCTATCGTGTCCCGAAAGGTCAAGGCTCCTCCACCACCAAAGACAAGGAAGGCCAAGCTCCATCACAGGCCATATGGGAGTAGGATCAGTACTGCTTCAAGTGTGGCCTCTAGGGGCAATGCTCTCGCTAGTGCAAGGAGCCCAACACATGATTGACGCTTTCTAGGCCCAGAAGAGGCATGAGGCTCACCTTGCGATTGCTCAAGGGGAGGCTCCACCGACAGTGGTTGCGCTGGAGGTCCAGCCTGCGATGGTGACACCTATGGAGGTGGACATCGCGGTACCGACAGCAGTAATCTCTCCTCCCCTTGACATCAGCACGGCCACAGCTGGGATTGCCGAGAAGGAGATCCACGGAGAGGTCTACGGCACTTCGTCACCAAGTCGACTTAGTATCTGCACTGCACTACGACTTCTTTTATTTATGCTTTGTTATTTGATATATTGATTATTTTGGATGATTTGTAAGCTCTATGAGAGCAAAACATCACTTTATTGGTGCTTAGATGACTATTTGTTTATTCATTTATTTAAGGCATGTTGTGTTCTGAAATGTTTACCGCATTTATTTAATTATGTTGCTACTTCCTCACAATATTTTAGAACATGTGTGGCGCCAAATGGAGGAAGTGTGTTTTGCGAATAGTGGCACTTCTACTACCATACTAAGAGAGACAAAATACTTCTGTTCGATTAACAGAAGTGCTGGTAGCATCATGACAATCGTCGACAACAATTCTTGTATAATAGGCTCCGGTAGAGTCACAATTATACTCCCTATGGGCACAATATTGATAATTAAAGAGCTTTATTGTACCTTAAATCAAGTAGAACACTCCTAAGCTTCAAAGATATTCATGCAAATTGTTTCCATGTAGAAACCGATGATGAGTATGGTAAAAAAATACCTACTCATCACAAAACACAATGAAAATGGAAAAAGGATATCAGAAAAAATATCATTCCTTTGGCACTGGGTTATACTACACCAGAATTGTAGCCTCCCGGTGCATATTGCCTTCAAGACTGTGTTTAGAAGCTCGAATTGTTCTCTCTGACATGACAGATTAGGTCACCCTAGTCCTAGGATGATGAGAAATATAAGTAACAACTCGTATGATCATAATATTAATATAAAGAATTTTCTAAATCAAGAAGATTTTGTGTGTCCGGCGTGTGCCACCGAGAAATAACTAAACTTGGTTAGTTTGTGCAAATACGGTCCAAAACTACACATGTCGTCGTATGTTTCCATCATGGCATGCTTACATGGACTTGGTGCAGGTTTAAGGTCACGCGCAGCGATCGTGAGGAAGCCATCCGCCTCTTCGCCTGCCCATTTTATGCAAAAGAAAAACTTAGATCTTCTCAATGCTCATTTATTTGCCCTTCCCTTCTCTTCGCAGTGACAACACAGAGGTGGAGCGGCGATCGATGGGTGGCGCGCAAGCGTGGCAGTTAGATGTTGGGGACTAGATTTGGTGAAAACATGTCCATTTGAGGAAGAAGAACGGAAAGGTTTTGTAGCTAACAAGAAATACGATATGGACGTTATTTGCAAAGTTACGTGAATAATTTGTAAAATTCCTCCATCCGGCTAGTGGTGGTTGAAACACCCTTAACTTGCTCCAACTCCACGCAAGAATACCACGGTGGTAGAATACAGTGATATGAGTAGATTTGGACCATATTTACACTAACTAATGTGTCAAAATTAGCGATTTAAGAGTTGTTAGACTAAACTACATCCTTAAGGACCCAGTACAATTTAGTCGCGAAACAATTACCTGCTCTCGGAGCCTTTCCGCTCGTGCGTGTCGCCGTTCGCGCGCGCTGCTGCTCAGGCGCCTCGGACAAGTGAGATGAACCGTGGAGGTCGACAGCCAGCTCCCCCGACGATCAATGGTGTGAATCTGTGGCGGCCAGTGCCATCAGCTGATCTGCGCGACCTGTGCCATCAGCAGCTGATCGGAGAGGGCAACACGCGCCTATAAAGACACGACAGGGTACTGGTGTATCGCTAATTACGCGATTAATCGGAATTATGTGGATGGTTTGGCATTAATACATGCATTTAGTTGATGACAATGCCTGTCTCACTGCCTCTGGGATTGACAGGCATTACTGTCATGTTATCTGGGATTAACTTGTACTACTCGCAGAGTTTACCAACATACTTCCGTCAAGAGTTACCAAACATAACTGTACACCACTCCTCAATAACTGTACACCACTCCTCAATTATATCATGACTCCGTTAAACTACGTCAGAGTTATAGACATACTTGTACCACTCCCCATTTCGCTTATACTCAATGAAACTTAAAGGATATCTCTGATCGACGTATAGTTATAGTTCGTAGTACAGCTCGCAATAAGTTTAGGCCACATTTCGAAAGCATGCAAACTTGCATAGGCTAGAGTAATATACCGACAACCGAAAGAACTAGTTTTACATACACCAAATGATCCAAGAGAATCGGTTACTCCGAAGTCCGGATCATCATCAAGCGCAACATCGCCATCAGAAGCTTCAGTTCAAGCTAGGTGGGAGTAAGGATCACCAGCAGATAGACACTTCAGTCTCACGCTCGAAATTGCTTGTTTATCCCGGGTCAGATGTAGCTGCTTTACAAGGTCGAATATCACCTGCTAGGCCTGCCAGATGCTTTTCCATATGGTTCAACCTTCCAATATTTTTCACACAACATGCACTACAACGAATTGTCATAATTCTGCTTAGTAAGCCGATGTGCTCCCAACCTGGGTTTACTGATCTTGGTGGAGTCATAGAGGATTAAAGGGACCCCCCTTGATTCACCGAGGTCAAGGATGCAGGTCGAGAGCTTCAGGCCTTCAACCTGCCTCCTCAATTTCGACAAATGAAACAAGGTGGAGCATAATTAATTGGTTGCTTGGAATATATTGACGAAACTTAAATCCATAGGTATATGTTGTAGTCGAGCTGAAATTATTTAGATGTCAAAGAAATCAACTAAGCACCATCTGCATCTTTGCAAAGAAGGTTGGTGATTTCCTAACCAAAAGCACCGTAATTTGCATTTTTCTTTATGAAACAAAAACTCGTACCAGCGTATCTGAGACAAAGAAGCAGCCAATGTCGTCGTCTGGTTAAGACTTAAGAGGTCAGCTTGAAGTCTTCACATTTTCGACTAAGGAGCAATAGTAGATTGAGAAATTCGAGGGTTTTGGACACGGTTTTGATGGATGATGGAGAACGAGCACTAAGTTGACCCAGGGGCAAAGCAAAGGGTTTTCTGAGGTAATAAATTGTATGAGCTATTGAACTCTGTTTTAGGCTGCTATACTGGGCTGCCATTAATACAATACACAAGCAAAGATACCATAGAGACACAGCAACTTAGATGGCACTCTGTGCCTATGTCAATGCCTGGTGCCATCTGAAATTACAACTTAATGATAATGGACAACGATATTTTGCCAACCTGATTATTTTAACAGTATTTTTCTAGTGAAGTGTACAATCTCCTTAATAGGAATTCAAAATTTCACAAGCAGCCTACTACGCAAGTTGCATAACAAAAGTGCAAGATAAGAAAGTAACAAAGAAAATTACGCCAATATGTGCTGAATTCCAACGCAATTCATTCAGTTCAGAAGGCAAGAAGTAGATAAGTTGTGCATATCAGGCACAAAAACACCTCCATACATAACTACAATTCCAATACTCAAGACAGCATCAGCTAAGACATAAAACTTAACATATTTCAGCTCAACATACCCTAATTTAGTTACACATTGCCGATTTCCCCAACCTCGGCACATCTGGCAGAAATCTCTGCCAATCCTACAAGCACAGAAAAGCTATCGAGCCTAATGTCTGCCTCCAACCGGGCTGCAATTCACCAACCACAACAAAGCAAACTATCTAGGTAAATACAGGAAGCAACAATAGAGTTGTGAAGTGCCTAATTAGTACCGTGGACAGTCTGCTCAGATGGACTGCACAGCGAGTTCATAAGCTCCCGTGGATTGCCCCAAACCGGCAGCGCGGCGACGGCATCCACGACGGCTGCCTCGTGCTCGTTGCAGAACTCGACAATCTCTTCGCACATCTGCGATGCCTTTTTGAGGATCTCCTCCTGCACCTCTACCTGCACAGGTACCCCAAAAGAACGCATTAGCAGCTCGTCCGAGGGGGAAAGACTAGATCAACCGATGAGCGAAGCGGGCGGTTTAGTAAGTTACCTCCGCGATGTGGTCGTCGAGGACGGTGAAGTCGGAGGAGACGGTGGCGGCCGAGGCGGTGACGTGAAGGGGTGAAGCGGAGGGAGCTCGGGAAGGAGCTGCGGAGGGAGCGGGGAGCGGAGCGAGGAGATCGGAGGAGAGGGAGTCCCAGCGGGAGAGCTCGAGGAGGTACTTGGCGCGGAGGCGGAGGAGCGCGCGGCGGCGGCGCTGGAGGCCGACGGACTCCGGGGCCGGGGCCGGTGTGGAGGGCGCCGCCGCGCCGGCGTCTTCGCGGCCGGTCGGGTACAGGCCGCGGGGGCGCTTGTAGACGAAGCCGTCATCGTTGCCGATCTCCCATTCGCCGCCACCGCCGCCGGAGGTGGCCGCCATCGGCTGGGGCGGTATTGGCGCGGCCGCCGCGCGTGGAGGGGTAGCGGCGGTGGTGCGGTAGATGCGGGGGCGGGGAGCGTGCGGTGGAGGGTGGTGTGAGGGTGTACTGGGGCTCGGCGAGCGGCACTTCGAAACGCAGGTTGGCACTTGTCGGTCTTCTCGGGCATGTTTAACGCAAAATTTACGGTCGAATTCGCTAGGACAAACCAACCGAAAGTATCAACGTTTTTTAATAAGGCCCACCATTCTATTCCTCCTTCCTCTTTCTGGGAACCACCATGTCTTCTTGTTCCTTTTCTCTCTTCCCAGCGAAGCGACGCCAAGACTGTGATCCGAAGCTTCCGCCTCCTCCGTTCGTCCTCCCTAAAAACTCGAAGTACATAGGTCACGGATGGTAACGGCATATTAGTACCACACAACTGCAACCAATGCCAGCAAACTGAGATCCAACTTCAAGAAGGTTACTCAAAGCATATCAAGATCGCCACCTAAAATCGATCATCCGGCCAATGCGCTAACAAAGTAAAGATTTCACGCCTGAAACAAAATTTTTGACCAAAACACCAAGCAGTACTTCATAATTTCATATATCATTGCAATTATTGCTCAATTGACAATATTTAAAACACACAATAATCCAAATGCAGAGTACAAAATTGTTCATTGCGCAATGTAAATCTAAAGCTGCACTAAAATTTGACCGCCATCATCTCATGATTATCATGAAGGTACAAATGTCCGTCATCTAATGCCCCACTATCTACTAAACAACTCACGAATGCGAAGCAAGTCCTATTTATGATTGATTGCAAATTTAACAAGCATGTTGCGTCAAGTATTTAGGCAAACCTGGATCACAAAAGCATAAACACCCTTCTCATTGATATACAGTGTTAACATATATAAGTTGGTGTCTGATGCTCAGGTCTCATGTTTCCTCGAGAACAAAAGAAGATATTGCACAAAACTACAACCATCGACCAACACATATCAACCATCAGAGTTGAAGCATCTACCAAATCAAAGTGGATCCAAAATTTGATATTCACACCAAACATTGCACTACAAGACTGCAACCAGTAATCTGGCAGCAATCAAGATTCAAAAGCAAGTAGAACCAGAGTACACAGGTCACAGATGAATGCTTATTGAGTATCAAACAGCATTACTCAAAGCCAGCAATCTGAGCTCAGGCTTTCCACAAGGCTGATCAGGGGCATATCAATGATAGCATCACCAGTTCACCACTTAAAAACAATCAAGCCAGCCGACGCACGAACGAAGCAACTGTCCAATAAATTAGTTCAGTTCAACCAAACTGGCTAATGAAATCACCAAATAGCACTCCATAATTTCATATTGCATACCAACGTAATCGCTCGTTTGGTCATAATAGAACTTAATTGAAAAGCAGTACAAAATCGTCGTTGCACAATGTAAACACTAAGCTGCACTGTAACAAAGGTACCATCACAGATACAAAAAGATAAGAGGTCTCTCAGTTGTCCAGGCCGGGCACCTGCATGCGGCGGCTGGCCTCGGACTTCTTTCCGCCGAGGATCTCGTCGGAGACGACCTTGAGCTGCTTGCGGTTCTTGGACTTGGCGATCCTCTGGATCGTCTTGGGGTTGGTGACCTTCTGCAGCCTGGTGCCCGTGCGCAGCACGTTCTCCTGCTTGCGCTTCTCCCGCTCCTCCCGCTGCTTCCGCTTGGCGACCTTGTTCTGCCGGATCTCGTCCTTGAGCTCCGCCACGCGGGCCTGGTACGCCTTCTTGAGGGACTTCTCCCTCACGCGCTGCTCCAGCGGGACGGGCTTCCGGGACACCATCACCGCGGAGGAGCGGCGCGTGCGGGGCTCCTTCCAGTTCCGACCCGAGACGCGCCCGGCGATGACGCCGTCGTAGGTGGGCTGCCCAAAGGCGGCTGGCTTGGAGGGGTCGGACAGGGAGGGCACGGCGCGGAGCTTGGACGGCCGGGGGGCGTCGGCGTCGAGGTCCATGGAGTCGGCCGCCTCCGCCTCCTCATCCCGGCGCTTGCGCTTGCCGCGCTCGCCGCCGAGGCCCTCGTCGAGGTAACGGAAGTCGATGTGCGAAGCCATGGGGGAGACCGGGAGTTAGGGTTCCGCCGTCTCGTGTTTGGGAGAGAGGGAGGAAGAGAGACGGGAGGCGTGGGAAGGGTGGGTTTTGTTAGGGTTTGTACGATGGGGGAGGCGGCAGGTAGGATGGGATGGGCTAGAGTTGGAGAGAATTTAGGCCGGCCAAGTTACACTTTTTCCTGCATTTCTACTCCTTTCTTTCTTTCCTTTTTTCGGTTCTCAAAAGAGAATTCTTTTTTTCTTTTTTTCTACATTGCTACCACCAGTATGATGTTTTATGCATGGTATTTACTGTTTTGATGGTTTACATGTTAACTTCAATCAATAACTCTCTAAACTCGATCGGCTATTAATTTCTACTGGTAAACAAGAAGTCAATCGGCTAAACAAGTACTGTCCCACCGAAAAGAGAGAGAAGTGTGCAGTGCTGAAGCGATTATGAATGACCGTTTCAGGCTTTTAAGAAAGGGAATGACCAAATGTTTAGCGCATCACGTTATTTACTCCATCTTAATTCACGAATCACCTAATTCAAATGTACAAATCCACGCAGTAGCCAGCGGCAAGATGCAAAAGAGAATACTTATATAATTCTCTTATTTCCAGTTAACATCGCAATAATACTGCGTGAAAATCAATCCTGAATTCCTGGTAAGCTGCTCATTATTCTGAAGCAAAACCAGAAATAAGATACCAGAAGATGTACAAGGATTTGGTGAACAAAATGATGACCTAAAACTATAAGCAACAAAAATCAGTCAGGACTAGCCGCCTAGTCCAAGGGTAAAAAAACTTGTTCCCAAAAGCACGCAATCCGTAGCTAACCGAGTTTGGCAATCACTGCATCCGTGACTTCCTGGGTGGTGCTGGTGCCGCCCAAATCTTTGGTCCTGTATTTGCCTTCTGCAATGACACGCTTCACTGCTGACTCCAGCCGGTCGGCAAATGATGGGAACTGCAAATGCCTCAGCATCATGGCGGATGAGAGAAACAGAGCAACAGGGTTAGCTTTCTTCTGCTGCACAATCTTGTCATTTCCGACATTTCCTGCAGAAGCGCCCTGCTCAAATATAGCATGGTCCTGACCAACATTACCTGAAAAAATGGTACACAAAGACTTCGAGTCTTTCTTTTTGTTTGTATATTCTCAAATATATAATATCACAATTTGGATATTTATAAACGCCGCTAAGAGGTTCTAACACGGAAAAGCTAAATAAATGCATCAAATGCAACACAGACCATGCATTATATTAGCCAGAAACGCCATCAAATTATGCATACTTGCAAATCTATTCGTAGTAAAAAATCAGAGGCAAGATTAAACTCTACCTCCAGGCATGACACCAGCCCCTCCAGCAATACCTGCAGCTACATTGGACACCAGATTACCATAAAGATTCGGGGTGACCTATAAAAGGAACAAAATAAAAGTAAGTCCAAATTCAACAGGTAACTTAGCAAAATTGATTTGAAAACTTTGGGACAACCAGGAAAAGGGCCTCCGGAACATAAAGCAGAACAAATGAAAAATATGAGATTGCCAACAAAAAGAGCAAACACGAGGGATCGTACTGTGAATTTTGCAGAAACTTAGTTAAACAATCTGGCATTGATATGGTCTGCATAGCACCAAATTTAAGTACACATCAAACACCATATCCAAGATTAAAACAAAACAAAATTTTACTTTACTTTTATGACATTATAAACCGCACAAAAAGATCAGCTAAATGAGCAATTAGAAAATGGTTACATTACAAAAGTGACATTTAACGAGAAATGCATAGATTTCATATACATACCATAACATCAAACTGTTCAGGCTTCGCAACAAGCTGCATACAACAGTTGTCCACAATGATTTCATTATATTGAATTCCAGGATACTTCGTCGCAACCTCGCGGCAGGACTCCAAGAACAAACCATCAGCGAGCTTCATGATGTTTGCTTTATGCACTGCCGTCACTTTCTTTCTATTGTTGAGGTAAGCATACTCAAAAGCGTACTTGGCAATCCTTTCAGAGCAAAACTTTGTCATCACCTAGCAAATCCATTCAGTGGGAGTAACATGGAGAAACAATCTTTTAGACAAGAAAATGAAAAGAGAGAACAATGTTACATGCATTTTATTTCGGAGGCAGAATATGGTGCCAAGTAGCACAAAACAACAATAAAATGTGAACAAACAGACTTAGAAAATGACCCAACAACAACTAGACAACTATAGTTCCAATGACAGGGTATTTAATATGTAGGCAAAAGCATTGAAAATATACCACCTGTACAGCTCAAACTTTAGTAGCACATTTCCTGATTTGCACCTAACAGACAAAATTTTCTTACTTTGAGGTCAAAACACCTCAGAAAATGTCACCGGATATATAAAAATATCGTTTTTATTCAGAATGGATTCTACAGCTACACCATTTTACTGAACTGTTGTATTCACTCCTCAAAGTGTGGGCACTGCAACCTGTACATTTTGAATGCTTCTTTTGGTGTGTGCTATGTATAGATGTAGGGCAGTAAGGTACTACGGTTCATCCTTCACCAGGACAATACATAAGCACATCACAAGAATAAATGCGTACAACTTGATACTTAAGAAGCCAACATAACTATCACTCATGTAACATGAGTGCACCTTTGCTCACATTGTCCATCAAGAAGTTATGAGCAGCAGAGCAGCACCTTTGCCAGTTGACCGTTAAATAATATTTTTACAATAAGAAGCCAACATAACTATCACTCATGTAACATGAGTGCACCTTTGCTCACATTGTCCATCAAGAAGTTATGAGCAGCAGAGCAGCACCTTTGCCAGTTGACCGTTAAATAATATTTTTACAAATGTTCGATAAGACTACTGCGTTGGTAATACCATATATACACAATCCATTAGCATGATGATCCTGTTATACACATGAGCATTTCAAATTACAAGCATATTATTGATGATATCATGAATCCTTAAGAAAAGATCCCACTGGCTCAGTACTATCGATAATGACATGAATGAATGTTCTAAATAACGGCAAACAGTTAATGAACGGTCATCCCACCTTTTAGTGTTTACATAAGAAACGTCGTTTTACACGGCTTTGTACACAGTTTTACTATCAAAAGTTCAGATAAATATATACATACTTCTACAGTAACAAAATAAGTATCTAATACAGCAATATATCTTTCCTATACACAGATGAACTCCAGAACTCTCCATGGCAGCATCAAAGGAAAATATTTGACTGCTACAATTTGTAATGAGAAACAAATATTTCTATTATAGAACAGTTTAGACCATATAAACAGCTCATTCTAAACGGAAAGGCTACCTTTACCTTGTAAAAAGCCTTTTTACAAGGCCATAGAAGCCTTTATTTAGAATAGTGACAGGAATAACATAAGCCCTTGTGTATCATCATAACAGCTACATGAATTGCTACATGTGATCTCATAAATCAAGTAAATCTCACAATTTGGAAATACCAGGAAGCACAACCATAATCCATCAAAGATGTACTAAATGTTCCACATAATTCATCCCCAATATCTCAATCTCATGGCAACCATATTCAATTGGAACAACCAACCACAAATGCCTATAGTTTTGTTGCATGTTATTATTACTTTTGCTGTAAAATCCAACATTCCATGGACTCAGCTATAATATCCGTTATGCAGATTGCCAAAACCTCATAAATGTCAATACCCAGATTAAATTTCAACAATTCAACCAAATATGCAGGTTACTGAATGCGCATAACCAACCTACCAACCCAGTAATACACGATAGTTAAAACAAGCTTGTTCCAAGCGTATCAACGGAAACAATGTTGCTTCTATAATACAATGAGATTAGAAACTCATGGGGCTCTCTGATTCCTCACGTGTGTTCAGGAAAAGTGTGGGAACGCAATCGCAGCGTCACAAACACATTAGCTAGCGCAAACTACATCTCAGTGCTTCTTACATGGAGAGCAGCGCGGGAATTGGCCATACCTTGAGACTCTCCACGACGCCGGGCACGACTTCGTGCTCGAGCCCCGAGTACTCGCCCTCGGTGTTCTCCCTGATGACAGCGATGTCCACGTTCTCGTGCCTGGTGGGCAGCCCGGGCAGGTTGAAGCAGTTGACCAGGGAAGCGTAGAGGTCGAGCTCCTTACGGAGCTGCACGTTGAGGGAGGAGACACCTCCGCCCACGGGGGTGGCGAGGCCGCCCTTGAGGCAGACCTTGTTGCGGTGGATGGACTCGATGACCTCGGCGGGCACCGTGGGCATGTCGCCGTGGACCTCGTACGTCTCGAAGCAGACCGGCGCGTGCATTGCCTCCATCACCTGGCGCACGGCACCGGTGACGAGGGGCCCGATGCCGTCACCCGGGATGAGCGTGACGGTGCGCGGGGCGCCGTCACCCGGGCGCGGCATGTAGGTGACGGTACGGCGGGAGATTACCCCCGCGAGGGGAGGGGAAGGGGATGGGGAGAGGAGGCGCCGGAGGAGAGGGGCGGACCGCCGCGCCATGGTCGAGCTAGGGTTTCGGGGTGGATGCGATCGGGACCTTGTCCAGAAGGGAGAGGAGGCTGGGATTGGGGAGGAGGAAGAAAGGGATAGGAGGCCTCTTCCTTTTTCCTTCCTCTTTTGATATGTTTTTTTCTTTCTACTTCAAAGTAGGAAAATTGAATATTCATCAGCCTGTAGTCGTTCCTCTTATTATATGCCATCATCTTCAGATTTATAATTTGCAACCCCGTTCGCCTATTTCTCTACAATATGTCACTTTTAACGTTCAATTGGCTAGAAAAAAGCTTATTTCTATCCTTTAATTGTTGATTGAATCTAGTTTTGACCTCTAAACTCTAAAATTAAAAAAATTTGATCAGTAACTTTCAAAAATCAAACAAATTTGATCGCTCACATCACTTAAAGATATTTCACCAGCAGCAGGACAGTGGTTTTATACATGTGGCAACCTAATTAGTAAAAGCATTAAAAAAGGAAAAATAAATTTTCTTTTAGGAAACCTAAAAAAATGAAAAAGTTTTGGGAAAATCAATAAATTGAACAAACTTATTGGAAAATACGAATATTTATATGCATGGATGTTCAAAAAATATTTGTTTCCTAGAATTACCTGGGATTTCCATAGTATTTCTGGTTTTTTCTTATAATAAAATTTTCATGATTGTTCAAAAATTATTTGTGTGTTATCTCAAATTTCATGGTTTTTTTAAGAATATATACTATGATTATTTCATTTTTTCTAAATTTTCTCAAAATTTTAAATTTCTATTTGCCAAATTAGTTTTGGTAACTTTATGGGATATTTTTAATTTTCTCTTTTTTTACTTTTGTCGATTTTTAAATAATTTTTTACACTTTCTATATTTAAAATTGCTTGTTATAAAGTTCTGAATACTTTTTTAAAATCTGAATTTTTATAAATTTTTTATTTCTTTCCTTAACATTTTTGTTCTTTTGCTGGCTGGGTGCCACATGTGCAAAACAACTATTATATCATCAGTCAGACCACTTAGAGTGGGATGATGGACCGAATCTATCTGATTTTGAAATTTAAGAATTAAATTTATCTGGTCTTAAAGTTTAGGAATCAAAACAAGATTCAGTCAATAGTTAAAGATCTAAAAAATGGACTTTTTCGATGTCGCTTTACTCTCTTGCTTCTCTTCTCCCCCAAATATATGGCGGTGGCGGGGAGGCTCCTTTTGGAAGAGACTTAACAGACACTGCCATTCTTTTCCATTGGTTACAAGCTCCTCCGGATCCAAGGTCCTAGAGTGGGAGGGTAGAGGAAGAAGACATAGACGATGACGAGAGAAGGTGATGGAAGATGAGATTGAGACCCTGTCACCACACTATCATTCAGGAGCACGCTCCCACGAATCCACCGTTATCAAAAGGAGTACCGACCTTGGTGCCTCAACCACCGGCTCAAACACACTCAATATCATAGGCATCGCCCATTGGTTGAAGTCTTCCCAGTCGATTCCTGCTGCCACCGCTCAAAATCATTGATGCACAAAGCCTCTCTTAAACATCGCCAACCCACAAGGTGAGGCTGCCCCGATCGATGCCCTAATCTCCCAAGGCTCTCCTGCACACTCTTTTGTGTGACGTCGTGATCATCACTGGGTGTGCACGATGCTTTTGCCACAACGTTTTTGCTAACACCGACCTTGACGTAAACCACATTAGAAAAGAGAAGAGAAGTAGGAAGGATCGTAGTAGGGAGGGGGTTTGCAAAATGGCTTCCTAGTGACAAATTGTAGAGAAATGGACGAATTAAGTGGCAGAGTGTCAATTACAATAGGATCAGTGGCATATGGTAGAGGAGAAGCAGCTATAAAGGTGGCGATCAACTCTCATTTTGTAGTTAGTATGATTTATAACTTCGTGACTCTTGTCATATTGTTCTATTCAAAATAAAAAGAAACTGATTGTGCTTGACTAGAATTTTGCAAACCAACTATTCGAGCCGCCTGATTTGGATGGAAATTTTAGCTCATTATTTCTTTTAGCTCACAAGACTCTGACCTTGCTACAAAATCAGAGGCGTTTGTTCACAACTCACAAGCTAAACTGAGAGAGAAGATGTGTTTCTTCGCAGTTTGTTGCAACGTTATACAAATGATATCCACTCGCAACTTAAGATAACTCTTCACATGTCCTTTAGAGTGGGCATGCAAACATATATAGATGGGTACTAATAAATGCATTAGGCCCCGTTTGGAAGCCCGGTATTAGGGTCCAAACCGGTGTATTTTATAGGTCTGTAAAAAAATTCGTGTTGGGCTGGATTGGGCTGTTTGGATGGGCAGTTTTAGACCGGTCTAATACAACGGTTTTGCCTTTTACACCGGTAAAAGAAAAATCTGCTCCGGGCTCCTGTTTTCTTTTCCTCCCGTCGGGCGCACCTCGACTCCTCCGCCGCCTCTCCCTGCTCCGCACCACCCCCCACCTCTCCTTCTCCCTGCTCCGCGAAGAGGACGCCGCCGCAGCTCTCCTCGCTACTGGGACCATGGCGCGGAGGTGAGCCCCTCGGCTTGCGGTCGGCACGGACAGGGGCGGGCCCAAGCAAGGCGAGCGCGCGGCGGGTGGCGGAGCGGTGGCGGTGGGTGGTGGAGCAGCAGCAGCCCGTGGGGCGATCGGTGATGGCATGGTACTCGTCAAGGGCGCCGAAGGCGGCGAATGCGGCGGCCAGCGCGGCAGGGGTGGCTCCGGGGCCGAGGCCATGGACGAAGAGATGGCGGTGCACGGTGTCGGAGGCGGCGGAGGTGGCGAGGCGGGAGAGCAAGGCGGGGTCCCGGTGGCAGGCCTCAGCCAGGAGGTCCAGGAGCTCCTCCATCGGAGGCAGCGGAGGCGGCGAGGTGGGAGAGGAGGGTGGGGTCCTGGAGGCAGGCCTCGGCCAGGAGGTCCAGGAGGTGAGGCCTCGGAGGCGGCGCGGCGGCGGGAAAGTAGAAGG